>NDXB01008639.1:63738-84368 GCA_002631895.1 Agapornis roseicollis
CTTGCCCTCCCCTGCTTCCAGAGAGATGGGGGGAGAATCAAAAGAATGCAACTTCCACAGGTTGAGATAAGAACAGTTTAGTAGCTAAGGTATAACACAAATCACTGCTGCTACCACCAATAATAATAATGATAAAGGAAAAGAATACAGCATCCCATCAACCACCGACAGATAACTCACGACACCCCACCAACCGAGTGCTGACCGACCACCTCTTCCAACCACCCCGAGAGCACTAGGCCTTCTGGATCACTCCCAGTTACCTCCTGGGCATGACGTGCTATGGTATGGAATACCTTTTTGGTCAGTTTGGTCCTGTCAGTACCGTCCTGTCCCTCCTTCCTCCCGGCCCCCCTTCTCCCCGTTAGAGCATGAGGCTCACAAAGTCCTTGGTCAGGGCAAACATAGCTCAGCAACAACTAAAAACATCGGCCTTATCAGCCTTGTTCCCAGGCTAAGTCAAAACACCAGCTACTAAGGAGGAGAAAAACTGACTGCAACTGCTGAACCCAGGACAGTATTTTAAGCTGGTTTTATTTTAAACACTTTATCAAACTTCGCTTTAGCAGAAACCTTGCAGGCATCTCTGTAGCAAATACTNTCCCGGGTTAAGTCAAAACACCAGCTACTAAGGAGGAGAAAAACTGACTGCAACTGCTGAACCCAGGACAGTATTTTAAGCTGGTTTTATTTTAAACACTTTATCAAACTTCGCTTTAGCAGAAACCTTGCAGGCATCTCTGTAGCAAATACTGATGCAAATCAGTTATTTATCTTTTATTATATGGCTTCTTAGGGTGCCCTTGTAGTAAAGTCACCTCTGAGCTCTGAAGACTCGCTCTCTGCATGGTTTGTATTTTTGGAAAAAATACAATTTCTATGTCACTAGCAAGCTCTTTCTCAGAATCTCTTTTGACACCGCATTATACATTTACCAGCATTGTTATTCTTCTCAGTTTTCTGTTTATTTCACAAACTTCTATTTTTGAAAGATGTCATGATGCTTTTCATAGTTTGTTGTACTCTCCCTTTTAATCATGCTAACTTTTCTTAAGGTTTTTAGAGTCTTTTGATTGTGGTGTACATTTCCTCTGGATATCTCATTTTTATTTTACAAATTGTTTCCATGGCAACTGTAAGCATGTTTATCCTTTTAGCTGCTCCTTTTCATCGAGCAAGCTTCCATGCTTCCTAATTTCTGGTGATTCCTTTCTTTTTTTTTCTCTTTTATTTTTACCCTGAAGTAAGCTACTACAGTTACAGGGTTGAAAGTGGGTTTTTTTTTTTTCTAGCAAGAACACTTAATCTGCACATAGTGAATGCAGTCACGCAGAGTAAAACAGAGGTTGGGCACCATTCACTACTGAAATAAGCATATTTTTTTCTCTAGTGGCTTCACCAATTAGGTACTTCAATAAACAAGTGATTATAAGGTCTGAAAATTTTATTTCTCCATCACACCCTGTCATAACATCTGAAGTCTACCTGTAGGTGTATAGGTATTCCTTATACTTGGCATGAAATTGAATTTATTAGCTTTCATCCCTTAGAATGTACCACTCTGCACAACTGCACACTGCTTTATCATTTACTGTGAGGGTGGTGAGGCACTGGAATACGCTGCCTAAGGAAGTTGTTGGCAGCCCCATCCGTGGCAGTGTTTAAGGCCAGGTTGGACAGGGGTTTGAGCAATGTGGTCTAGTGGGAAGTGTCCCTGCCCATGGCAGGGGAGTTGCAAGTTGATCTTAAGGTCCTTTCCAACCCAAACTATTCTATGATTGTATGATTTGTGTACAGTGTTATCTTTATTATCACTGTCACACAGGTTGTCCTGCTTCTACTAAGTTTATGAATGCCTTATTACAGGAAAAAAAAAAAAAAAGTAAAAGAAGTCTTTCTTAGTTTTGCGTTTGTTTAAAAACACTCACCTAACCTTTTTTTAGCTGTTGCAAATAAGTTAACCATTTCAAGTAGCATGCTTGTGAATACTGCTGTCTTGTGCACCTATTGGCTTTCCCTTCCACTGTAGCTTAAAATACATTCCTTAACCTCTCACAGTTCTGGGAGCTGTGGTTCCAGGTTGTTTTGCAGTCATGTTTTATTTGAACACTGGGAATCTGCATTATGGTGCCTTCCCACCTTTGAGACTTCGCCCTTGTCCACAGCTTCAGCACTGTTTAGAGGTGTAGCTTATGCAAAGTATAAGCACAAGTTTCCAAGTCTTTTGGCCTTGGAAGAATTGTTCAGAAAAGACAGACTGCACTTGATAGTCACCTCATCTCCAGTAACAGTGCTAAGCCTCTCTCTGCCTGTTGATGACAGCTTTAGCCTAATTGCAGGCTAAGTTTTCTATGCACTACTATTTAACAGACACCGGTTTCCAGCAGGCTGCAGTTGCCTGGCATGTCAAATAATTTCTTTACAACATAGCTTATCATTGTGTAGCCTATACAGCCTTACTGATCATTCCCAAAAGTCTTTTTAGCACATGTGCAGGCTTATTTCCATCCCATGACGTGCTGAGCACAGTAATTGCTGGAGGTCAGGGGTAACATGCTGTCCCCCTGGTTTGCCTAGCATACTGATATGATAGGCATATCTGGCAGCTGGGCCATAGTATATGTAGCTGGGGGAGAGCAGCTCCTGAGTGTTTTGTTTATTTGATATTTGTGGTGGGATTTTTAGAAACGGTTGAAGGAGAAGTGACAAGGTGTCACTGTCTTCAGTGCCTCAGCTGCTTCTGGGGGCTTATGCAGCTGCACAGCTGGATGTCCAGAGGATGAAATGAAAGCTGTACTCTTGGCTCCCTTCCAACTGGCTCCAAATGCACTTGAGAAACTTCCATGTGACAGTTAATGTAGCACCTGCTCAACAAACAAAAACCAGTTTCCCCTTCTCCCTTATACTGTACATCTGTTATTTTGCTGACATGGAAACTAGCGTAACAATTAGATTCATTACTTGCCCTCCAAGTTGATTCCAGCTAAGCTGAAAAGGCCTTAGTGTGTTTGCTTGGTGATTGTTTAGGCTGCAGCACAAATTAAGAAATTCACCCTCCAATGAGACTTGTTCTACATTGTAATTGCACTTGCATGTGTATGTTTATACTTGAGGTGAGACTGAAAGGCAATGTTTTCTTCTGGCCAAATACAGACTCCAGCTCTGGGCAGATGCATGTTTGCATTTGGAGTTCTGGTTCCAGGTCTAATTAGAGATTAGAAAGAATAATTAAGCAAATGCCTGAAGAAAACAGCCTCATCAGAAATGGCATTGTTATACACATCTAGCCACCTCACCTGTCCTCTGACCTTTGAGCATTCTCTGTTGGGATTTACTGGGACATTCAAAGTCTCACAGCAGTTTCAAACAGCTGCTATTAACAAAATAATCTGCCAGAGAAATGTTTTATTTTTCTCCACAAACTTGGAATTTCTCCCTTTCAGAAAATCACACTAGTTCAAGGTCAGGACAGGGAACAAGGTTAAAGTCTAAGTCCTCTCCCACTCCTCAGCTCCCCCACAGATGTTATTTACTACTGCTGAGTGACTTTTAATAACTTGCCTTGCGAAGACATGCATTCTATAGGGTTATTCATATGCTAAAGACAAGTATATGCTAAAACTGGAAGCGAAGTGGTTGATTACCGAGATGTATGTCTCTTACTCACCTCACTTTAACTTGTTTCATATTCTGTTGCATGTTTTAGACCTCCTGCTATTCAGACCACTCCTTAGCTTTTGAATTAATGAGGATCAGATAATACCCTGAAGCATGGATCTAAAGCACGCTGCATTTTGGGAGATTTTCATTTCCAGTATAAGCGCTGCTGTCTGTATGGTTCCTTAGAATGTACATCACTCTGAAGCTGATATTTTGCACCAACCAAGTGTAGGATTTCCCATTCAGCATGTTGGGAAAGACGCACAGTGCAGTTGGTTTGTCTTTATTTTATTCTTTTGCATTATTTGGTTTGGCTTGGTACAAAATGGCTATTTCATTCTATGTTCTCATCAGGAAATTATCACAGAAATACTTTCAAAAGGTAAACCAATCCATTACAAGGTCAACTTTTGTGATACAGCAAACCAAAGAAAAAGATGGTTACAACAAAATAAGAGATTTTCACTAAGCATAAAACTTTAACCTTTGGAAATTCTGAATAAATACAGAAGGGAGATGAGTGGGAATAGCTCTGCATTTTACACTAAGGTTTCATTCAGGTATCAGCCGTGTTTTCTTCTCATGCCTGTTTTTGGCTTGTCTGCCCTGAGCCAAAAGTTGTAGTGAGACTTTTCTTACCTCTCAGAGAACTGCCTCCATGAAACCACTTATCTAGAATGTCAGAAAGTCTTAATGTAGCCCTAACAGCTGGTAAACAAAGAATGTAACTGCTTCCCTGCAAGCCTTCCTGTGTAATGAATCAATTTCAGTTAATTTTGCATTCAGTTATGCTAGAAATCTTGAGTCCTGGTTATTTGCAAAATTTTGGGCACCCTATTTTGACATTTAAGCTATTTTGGCTTTTTGGAAGGCAGGGATTAGCTTAGAACAATCACAAACTCTATTTATTGTGGTTTTATTAAAGAGGTTATGGTTATAATGCAGGAAGGTCCTATGTTGTTCTCTGCCATGCAGAGATATGCAGTGGGTGAAAGAGAGTACACTTTTTTGCAGCAATAGAGGAATGGTCTAGGGGACAGCAAGGCTGGAACAGGTCTGTCTAGGCACTTTATGAGCAGCTGCTGAGGAAAGAATCAGTGTCCACTATCAACTCAGGCAGACACTAGTGAATTATGAAGCCCCATTTAATCCTCAGGGCATCAGGCCAGCCCCAGTGGGACAGTGAAAAATCTGTGTGAGTGCTTTAGGCAGATCATAGCACAAGCTTGCAACTTAGTGACTCTTGCTAATTAGAATTTCATGTAATCCAGCTACTGTGTGGTTTTCTCTCTTCCCTACCAATAACACCTATGTATGCTAAAAAAATATTTTTTGTGTGTGTTTTTTGTTTTGTTTTTTTTTTTTTTTTTTTTTTTTTTTTTTTTTTTTTTTTTTTTTTTTTTTTTCTTTCCATAAAAGCTTTCCTTCTGGAAGTAGCATGGTTGAAGAGGTACCCTTCCCATTTATTCATGCTCCAAATGCAATGATGTCCCACTAAGCTGGAAATATTACTTTTGTTCTTTCCATTTCAATTTTTGCTACCAAGAGTAATACCAGAACATGAACCATCTATCTTACAGCAAGAAGCTGTTTTTATTCAGGATGTGGGGCTTAGTTATTCAAAAGAAAGCAAGATACAGCTTTGCATAACTATTGAGGTTCTTTTCAGAGGTTAATTTGTTACATCACATAGATTATCTGCTCAAATACTGTACATTCCCTTACCCTGAGGCACAGAAGTTCATTAAATGAGCTATGCAGTGAAAAAACCAGCCTTTTTCTAATACAGTTTCTAAGCCTCCTGGCAGTTCTGTGCAAAACATCCTTCCTATGCTCTCAGTTATGCACAGTCTTCCAAAGGGGACCCACTGTTCATTTGTCATGAGCTTTTTCCAGTGTCACTAGTAATAAGGATTAACCTCCCTATGCCCAGCTCCTGAGAGATGGCTTTTTATGGAGACATAAAGAATGTCTGGGGGCAGAAAGCAAAACTGTACTGGTACAGGATCCTCAGCTTTAGCATCCACATCACCCAGTGGCTTGACAGAGCCTGAATTAGTTGACCTTCAAGGTACAGTGAAAGGCCAGTCTATTTACTCAGCTTTGTGCCTAAGGGAGGTAACTGTAGGAATTGGAAGCATTAAACAAAGCAGTGCTCAAGGATGAGACACTATCTAAACCGACATTTTGTCAATTTACTATGCAAATTGTCTGAAAGTTTTTCATGAGCAGAGGGAGTGTGTGGTGTGGATTTTGAACCCCCCAAATAAAAAAATAAAACTTCATGTTCTAACAACAGAGATGAAAGTCTGTGAACTCCTGCTGAACTCTTAGAAACTCACTGGAGCAGTATCATTTATTAATAGGCAGCACATAAAACTGGACTACTGCAGTTGTATTATCCTAACCTACCATGCAGTATTTGAAATAGGCCAAATTCACTCTCTTCTGGCACAGGAAGCTGCATGAAAGGTTGTCAGAAACTGATGTTTCTGATGACTCAGCACCGACCCTCACAGCCTCAGCTATGCTGCCTATCAAACTAGCATCTTATTCTTTTTCCCAGCTGTGCCAAAAAAACATATCCCCTTCAATGACGAAGGGGCTCAGAAGATGCTGGAGGGCAAAGTCTGCTCACTGGTGGGTTTTACGTAAGCCTTCCACAGTAGAAATCATATTTTGAAGCCAGCCTTTGTGTTGTGGATGAACTGACTCAGTTTGCATGGGGTGTTTGTTTCCTGAAGAGGTGGAATTGCCACTCTCCTGAGTTGCAGTCTGGAGTGGGAGGGATTGAGCAATTCCCCAGGCCTCTGTAGTCCACCCCAAAGCTGGGCATAGTTGCAAATATTTTGCTCGTGGACACCCAAGATTTGCTCTCTCTCTCTCCTGCTTCCAGGGTACTCAGTTCCTCAAGAAGTCACCTGGTTGCTGCTCAAACACACAGGATAGAGCCAGGTCAATACTTCATCCACAGAACAGTAAAAGGGAAGAGAGGGCCCATGAGTAATGTTGCAGGCATCTTGCCTGAACATCTTTACTGGTGTGTAATGCAGCCTCGTGGGACAATTGGCTTGTTAAAGCTCAACATTTGCTTTTTTAAAAAACTTTCTTTTTCCTTTTTTTGGTTGTATCTCTTGAACAAATATTCTTTATGAAATGGGCACCTTGCTTTCTTGAAAATATCAATTATGTAAGCAGGAGTAACTAGTACTGCAGCATTGAAACTGTTTTTCACAAATGTGACTTAAATTTCACTACCCTGAGGCTTTAGTTGGTTTCAGTGTATGAACCCAAAAGCAAAACGAAAGTATGGTGTTTTTTATTGTTTTATGAGGTATTTTTACCTCTTTAAAATTCCACCAGAAAAGTCAGACCCAATGTATGAATTTGTAACTATGTAAAACTGAAGTGACACAAAAGAAAATGTATCGTAAGTACCCAGTAAACATTAAATAATCTCCATACAAAACCCCTGAGGGTACCCTTTCTTCTGAATAAAGCGTGGCTGGGCTAATCACAAGTAAGCAGAGAATTGTATTTTGATTCTGTTAAGCAGTATATTATAAATGATGTTAACATTTTTCTTTCTGGGGGACCTATATGAATATAACAGTGTTACTAGTTGTTGTATTCCTGATTGGCAGCTCATCTCTTACTCAAATAGGTGACCAAAAATGTGCGGATTCTCGGTTCTTTATTCTTTCTGTGTTCACTGATTTATTCTTTACCTCCTGTTATGATTATGTTGTTCTTGTTATGTATTCAGTGATATGCATTCATAATATGCTTTGTGTTTTGATAAAGTTACTAAAATGAAAGCTAATTATTAACTCTATTGACTATCAGCTGTCTGCAGATCATTAGTGAGATAGGTTAGTGTGTCTCCCTTTTTTTTTAGAAAAACATTATATACCTTCCAGATCTGAATTCACTAGTAGGGAATTAATGCATACAAAGTCTTCAGTTCTTGACACTACCTTGTCTGAGCAATTGTGTGTTCAGCTACCACTCTGTTAACAGATTCAAGCAGTCCTAATGAGTTTGGAATTAGTTTATATACTGGGATGCACAGACTTCTTTATTTACTAGAGTGTCTAGCTAACAGGCTTTGTTAGCCTGAAGGCTGTGGTCTTTTGTATATGTATGCACTACACATCCACTGTAGGTTCTTAAATTGCATCAACTTTCTTGCTGAGATGGTGGGCAGCTGTCAATGTGGACACTAGCAAACACAGATGGAGCAAGTCATTCAGGAAAGGATGCGATATTTGCCAATTCAGACTTCCAAGAGGCTTAACAGGTCGGCAGCTACCACATCCCCATGTTGTCTTGTTCTCAGATCAGCATAACGAATCATGCCTGGGAGACTAAGTTAATCCCTTTCTGGTTCCCTGGACTGTAGATCTTTCTGAATTTTCCTTTCTTTAGTCCTTTATTTTCCTCCTGCTTTGTACTGAAAGTTAACTAAAACAGCAAGAATGTATTAGGCTACTTGGAATATGGTCTTCAATTCATCCTGTCCTTCTGGCACATGGCACAAGCAAAATAATGAAGAAACCCCTGCCTCACTTCTGGAATGAGTCAACAAGAGGGTTTACAAAATGCGACATCTATGCACACACACACAAATACTCACACTTAAGCTGGAATTGCTGTTGTCCTGGTTTGAGAGCAAATGCAAATCTACTGTTTGAAGCCACCATTTGCTAAAAGGCTGCACAATCTGCCCCTGTCAATCCAAGGAGTCATTAACTACTCCCCAAGTACTTCCACGTCTTCCAGCGTATGGCATGCAGGTGGCCTTCTCCAGCTGGTTAGATACACCATTCACTACTTCAAAAGCAGTTACAATGCCCTCTTCTCCACTCAGCCAGAAGAAGAATCCTATCCTATCCCATCCCTGGAAAATTCAGCTTGTGGCACTCTTCTTCTTGTATGAACAACTCCCATTGTGTCTTGTAGCAGGGGGTATGTGGTGTTTGAGGATTAATCCTGTTCTCACTGAGGCACATCTGTTGTCCACTAGATTAGAGAAAGGCACCCCAAATACCTTCTGCACCTAGAGTTTTTATCTGTCAGTGCCACACTATTCTGCCATGCAATTGGAACTGTTCTTTTTTGACCTCTTTGTTGTGATTTCTTCCAGATATGTGACCATTATGTGGACATTGGGTAGTGTATCCTCCTGTGTGAGCACTGTGTGAGTAAATTTTTATGTCTGGGGAAAATACTGGTTTTTTTACACTTTGGCTGTCATGGTATAAGCTATCCACTGGAGAAGGGTGCTTCTGTATAATAAATTTCCAGGCTAAGTAAGCTTGAATTTTTCACCTATAAAATACAGAGATATATCATACCTAAATTAAAACCAGATTTGGATTATCCCATAAGGATTAAAGGTAATTTCAAGACTTTTACATTTCTTCAGCATAACTTCATCCATTTACTTTAGGGCTAGAATGTTCCAAACCCTATCTATTTTTTATCAAATAAAACTGTTCTCATTAACCCTCTATTTGAATCAGGCCCAGAGTATTCAGTAGCCACAAAGTGCCATTTTTTGGTGTTAAAATAATGGGTAGGTATGTCATCTGCTTTGGGAACTGTGCTCAGAAACAGTGCTATCTACCTTTGAAGTGGTTGTTCCCAAACTGTGCCCTTGTGATACTGTAGCTGACTAAAAAAACCATATCACTTTTACAGTGTTGCCAACTGTAAAGTTAAAAGGTGATGATCTCTGTAATTTTGATAACATTTTGATAGTAATCCAGTGCTTTGGGAACCTCTTTAATAGAAGGAGGAAACAAAATCTTTGCAGATGAAACTAGGCTAACACAAGTAATTGATTTTTGTTGGTTTAGCAGTAGAATTTATAAATAAAAATAAAACCAATACATATCAAAGTGATTAAAATAAAAATATTTTTACTTGGCAAAGCAAAACACCCAAAGCTGCCAGTTTGTGTTGCATGGGATGTGCTATTTCAATTGAAATGAAGTATCTACTTTTTTCAGAAATGTGGGGGGAAAAAAGCAAAGGATGTTTTAGAGATATGAAATGTTCAGAAAGAATTGACCAAAATTGTCCTTCACTTAGAAGTACGGCTAAAGTTTATCACTAATAAACATAAATAATATAATAATTTACATAATATAATCATTTAAATAATATAAAATAATAATAGAAAATGTTATCATTTGGGAAACAGTGAAAGGCTGAGAANAGAGATATGATCAGAAAGAATTGACCAAAATTGTCCTTCACTTAGAAGTACGGCTAAAATTTATCACTAATAAACATAAATAATATAATAATTTACATAATATAATAATTTAAAATAATATAAAATAATAATAGAAAATGTTATCATCTGGGAAACAGTGAAAGGCTGAGAATAGATGGCCAAAACTACTGCTGAGAAAGGAGCAGAAAATAGCCATTTAACACTCTTATACTTAGGTCCATTATTTGTTAATACATTTCCAAGCATAAGGCTGGGTCTTAATATTATGGAAAATGTCTCCTTATTGGTGTAGATCATAAGCAATAAGTAAATAATAATTTGTAACAGCAAAATTTCCTATTCTGTGTTCAGTAAGATTTTCCTATCTCCAACTGGTTAGCAATGAAGCAGACATTATGCTTGTGGTCCTTGAAGGATTTGCCCATTAAAAATAGAAAAATTCTCATATTGGAATCATCAGAAGAATCAGAGTTAATATCAATCAGAAGACACATCTGCTTCCAAATGGACACCGGCTGCTGTGAACCTCATCATGGAAAGCTGAACAAAGTTTGTATAAAGATTTTGCATTTGCAGCACTTCAGGTTTGGGGAAAGGCTGCTGTAAGCCACATCAGGATTACACAAGAGAGACAATATCCAAAAAGGCTACTCTCCTGCCATTCCTTGCTTAGCTTCTTATGCTTACAGAGGAAGACTTCAGTCCTGTTCAGTGTTGCTTTCTGCTTAATTTATATTTAGATTTAAATTACAGGACCACAGGGCAAGAAGTGTGGGCTAATCAGTCTGTGATATGGGCAACAAGAGAGGCTTTGATACCACTTTTTACAAGGTTATTTGCTAGGCTCCTTCAGTTAACTGGTTTTACACCTTTTCCTCTTTTGTCATTACTGGCTATGCTAGAGGGCTATTTTTTTTTACCCTACTTGCTTTGACTGTGGGAATTTTTGCCTCAGATAAACATTTATATTAATCTATGAGTGTTCTTGCAATTATTAAGCTAGATTCATTAGTATGTGTTTTCAAGGAAATAGCTAAAAGGTTCATAAAGGCTAAACTATACATATGAATAATCTAGAGACAAAATCCATGATAGAATCAAAGATTTTTTTATTTATTCAGTCACTTGCAATAGAGTGTATTTTAAATTTTGAGATAATGTCAAACTGAACAGGTTGAAGCTCCATGTACCTGACATTAGTGCCTGGATTGGCTACAGTGACTAGCAAAGCTATTATACCTAAAATAATGAATTAATTCATACCAATATCCCTTCCATAATTCAAGCCTTTTGTTTAGTAAAAGAAGTAAATGGGAAACTTAGTCACAAAAAAATGCTGGGTAGAGGCAAGTTAAAAATGTTGCCAGGTTTTATTGAAGGACTTTTTTGATCTGTTGATACAGTGCAAAACCAGGTTACTTGTTAATACAATGAATAACTCAAAGTGTAATCAGAATGAGGGGAAATAGTTCCACATTCATTCTCTTCAGGTTTTGTCCTTTCTTAATGTTATAAGGATGCAAAAAAAAGTCAGAAAATGTAATTTTACCAGTTTGTCTCTTACATAATATATTTCTTCTTCATAAAAAAGGAAAACAAAGAAAACTATGCCAAATAGACATCAGTATTGCTGTACTTTACCACTGTGTTAGATTTTGATAGCTTTATTTCCAAATGTGGGAGGAGTTAACTACTCTTTCTAGCCTACTTTAAAGCCAGTAACACTTTATGTGGATATTGAAAGAGCTTTGTCCTTTTTACATACCGCCTTACTCAGTAATTGTTAACTATCAAGCTACTATTTGCATTTTTTGAGACAGATTTCCTTAGGAGTTTCTCTTTTTTAGGAATATATCTAGCAGAACACTCATTTTTGTATAGTCTTAATTATGCTATATATCAAGCTTGTAACACAAAACTGATTTCAAAGTGAAATAAACACATTATTTAATAAAAGTTCCCAATGTATTACAGATTCATAGAGTTGTAGATGGTAGAAAACACCTTTCTAGATTACCTAGTCCACCCCTACCACTCAAGCAAGGTCAACTAGAACAGGTTACCTAGGACTGTGTGCAGTCTGGGGCTGTGTATGCCCAAGAATGGAAATTCCAGTCTCTGGCATCTTACTCCAATGTTTCACCATCAAACAGTAAATAAGTGTTTCCTTAGATTCAAAAAGGATTTAATGTGTTTCAGTTTGTGCCCATTGCCTCTTATCCCTTCACTGGGCAGCACAGAGAAGGGTCTGTTTCCCTCTTCTTCACACACAGTGTGCTAACTAAAAGTAGATCCATCTCAGCTAAATTAAAGGCCTGAAAGATGGGTTCATAGCCTATTCCTCTCAATGTGCATTGACCCTAGACATCCTAGGGTGTCTAGGAAACATGATTATGATGATGGCCATTTGTATATGATCTTTTTTTCATTGACTATCAAGGGAAGTTACAAGAGTGAGTATAGAGAAAAGTGATAAATTTCTAAAGAGAAAAGAAGATAGTAAATTTAACCTCAGTCTTTATGTTTGATTTTGTTTGTTTATGTTTTGCATGATGGACCTCATATATATATCCCTATGTGGTATACAGGGTATTATGGCTATTTACTAACTTCAGTTAGCATAGTGAATTGATTACAAACAGCTGGTTATTCCTCCTTCAAGCTATAGTGGTTGGTTATGATTTAGCAAATTAAATGCTTGCAATGTTGCACTTTGGTACTCCCTGAATGTCAATTTAAGGTGATTCCAGAACAAGTACTTGAATATTTAAAAGTAAAATGACAATTTTTTGGGGCATTAGAACTGAGCTTCTAGAAACAATATTAAATTTATCTGAGAGAAACAAAGGACAGACATTGGCCCCTTGAGACTGGTTTTGGGAGTTGGCTTGAAGCAAAGTAGTTAAGTTTTGATCAAGCTACTGTCTTTGTTGACACTGAATAGGTTATAAAAGAAGCAAACCAACAAAAGAAGGAAACACAATGGCTGTCAGAGCCATAAATGCCTTCCTGTCATCATCAGGGCAAGACCTTATTTCTCTTCATTCGTTTGTGCCTGCAGGTACACACATGTTTATGCAGAAAGGTAAAGAAGGAGGCGGTGGTGCTAAAGGTATCATGATGGCTGTATTTATTTTGCTTAGATTTGGAATAGACTTCTTAAAATGTCTGTGTTCTGACAATGGTGGACCCTATATCAAATCTTACAGGAGCTGGTATTATATTTTAAAATGTAAAAGCTGCTTAAAACATGGAAAATCTTCTACACAAATGGAAATAGGTTTTGATTTGTATGCTTTGTGGAATGTGTCTTTGAACTAGTCAGAGGGTAGCCGGGTATCATCTGTATCAATCTTCACATCCAAGGTTATAATTCAGCTGAAAATATGTGGTTTACATTTGTCTGGATGGTGCCTTCCATCTATATATATCTCTAACATAATATGTAACTCATACAATGGAGTTGCCTGATTCTTATAGGACATTTTTTCAAGAAAAAGAAAATGCTGCTTTGCTGAAATGGAATCAGTTCATGAGAAAGGTTATGAAGATCTGCAGAGCTTTCAGAGAAGATCAATATTGGCTATGTTTTCAGATGGGCTTGAATGAATGGCCTTGAGTGAACATTTTCTAGTCCTACAGTTAGCAATGCATTAGTTGTGTAAAGATAAAATCAAGCTATGAGTAGAATGTTATGTGAGCCAAAACTAGGTCAGATTTGAATGTTTTCTGAAGAACTTATCAAAGTTACTTTTTTCCAAGTATTATGAAAAAATTGTTTATACATGTGCAGCTTTCCATAGGCAAACAATGCTGATTTCCAATGGTGTGCAATATGTGACTTTGTAAACTCCTTGAAGAAAGACAGCAGTAGAATATTAACATGGTATTAAAAACTCAATTTATATTACATGGTATTCAACCCTTCAAGACTTTTTGGAAAATGTCTGTGAAGAAAGAAGAGTTCTTGAGTGCTGGCTGTGTCCCCAGGGTGCTAACAGACAAAGGAAACATGCTACACGAGGTGTTAGGTGGATTTTCCATTTAGTCACTTTAGACAAAATTCACCTGAAAAACAGGACAAACTTCCTCCCTGTGTACTTTCTCTGTCTGAACAGCAACAACAGACAGTAATTACAGGCCACTGTTTTCATGTGCCATTTTCCAGTTGTCATTGTCACATGGAAGTGGCACAAGACAGCAAAGTATGACAGGAACTGTTTTTTATTGGTAGTGTTTTTCCTGAGCTGGAGATGAATATGGACTGCTGCATGGCTGTAGAAGAGAAGAGCAGGCATTTTGGGAGGCCTGAAACTTTAGGGCTGTTCTAAGCCCAACTGAGATCAGATTTCTGGTTTAGGGAGGAGGTCGCACACAGCCCACACTGTCCTGCAGACCTCTGTAGAACTGCAGACTTCTTGTTCTTTGCCACCAGCTCTTCCCTGGTGGTTTCAGAAGGATTCTTATTTTCCCCAGTGATACTGCAGTAAATGGGTCATAACAGTTTGAAAGAGCTTAATCAATCAGCACTTACAGCTATGAAATCTATTTCCTATATTTGCAAAATTCATTGCAACTCATTTTTCTGAATAATGCCAGTAACTGATCAGATATTCTCTGAGATGAATAGTGGTGAAATAGGGCTGCTATACTGCAGGGCTGTGATTAGTTTTATTTCACCATTAGAAGCAGTATCTTTTCCTGATGATGTAATCTTTCTGACTTTTAATTCCTGACAACAGAAGAGTATGGATCATACTCCCCCGGAAATGACCTGGGTCTATTTTTCAGTTTGCATTTTTAAGAAGCCACCTTCCAGTGTAGCACTGTTCAGGGCTTTCAACTTCAACTTGTAGACTGGTGGTCTTGAACAGAACAGCCTAGTCTTTAGAACCTGATTTTGCTACCATGCTCAGAAAAACTTTTCTGATTAGAGTTTCAAGAATTAACCCATCAAGTAGAACAAAAGTTAATTTAAATCAAGTCTGCAAGTAGCTGATTATTGGGAGAATTATCTGGTTTAGATATGCTAGGTGGAGGCATTAACAGCATTAGAGCTTTAGCCTTGGATTTGTAACCTTGTCTCATGTTGACCTTTGAGATACAAGCAACTTTTTCTTCAAAGACTACCTTGGAGAGCTGTAAATGATTAATTCAGCAATCATAGTTGAATGCTGCCTGCAAAGGACACACCTGAATGAGTACACAACATGTGACTGAATGAAAAGTAGATCGAAAGTTGTAATGCCATTGAATTATGTAGAACCATAGTTTTCATGATGCCCATGAATGCCAGATAACTTGATGATAAACAAATTTAAAATATAGATTAGATTCTTAACTTTAGATTTCTAACAAAAATGCATAACCTTTCAGATGAAGATTCTGACTGTGATTTTAATGCATGACATGATTTCTGATAGACATGGAAAGTCAGATTAGTATGAGTCATGCTCTACAGGGCTTTTGTTCATAAGCTTTGAGGAAACAAGCTTGAGAGCAGTAGCTCTATTGTATTTTGAAATACTCCTAGGCTGATTTAGATTTGCTGTCTGGGGTGGTGGTAGGGATGCTTTCCTTGCAATTGCTTCCACATAGGGTTGTTTGTGGTCCCTTGGGTCTTTCACTATCCCTCCTTCAGCCTAACAGATAAACCACATCTCTCTGCTTTTCCAGCAAAGTCATATCTGAGGCTCAGACTTTTAGCCTTCCAGAGAGGGGTAACACTGCTTACAGAATGCATACTGGCTGAATTTTGTGGAAAAACCTATTTTAGTATATAACTTTTCTCTTTCCCGCTTTCCAGAAATAAGTTTAAGGTACGAATTTTCTTCCTTTTCTCTTACATTTCCAAAACCAGTCAGACTACCCCAGGAGAGATATCAAGTACCAGAACTAAAACTGCAAACAGAGTATCAGAAAAAACTTTCTCATGATTAAATATAGAAAGCACTGATTTTTATTTCATGATTATTCATTTTATTTCATGATTAAATTCATTTTATTTCATGATTAAATATAGAAAGCACTCATCATGTCACATATATCAGAATGAATCATTAAAGTTCAAAGCCTGGAGAAAACACAGCTAAGGCCTAGTAAACAACAGCATGCTTACAGTGGTGTTATGGAGATCAAATAATTTACACACTTTAAATGCATCCAGGCTTGGAGCTGCTAAATAGGGATGGGGTCGAAAGTTGTATGGTTGGGCAAGAGGCAGAAATCCAACTCGAGCAGCTGGATTAAAAGTCCAACACATTTTATTCTTCAGTCATCCAAAGTTCATCTTGCAATTCACTGATGCAGCCGCTGCTGGAAGGGGTCTCTTTGGCAAGTTGCTGGAGGGGGCTTTCTGACTGGATTGGTTCCCAGGGACAGCTGAGGGCCAGCCACCTGTGCTCCAGAAGTGTGCTCTGCCCTTGGTAAGTGAGGCAGTCCATCAATACATATCCTTAGTATATGTCAGCATGTAGGGAAATAGCAATTTAGTTAAATTACACAGATGACATTATTCACTCTACTAACAGCTACAGGTCATTTTACTTTTGAAGAGATAATTTCTTGAAATCATCCTTTATGTTCCCTTAGTGTTTTCACCATCTCAAACTGTTTTGAAGCATCTCTCATAACCAAACAGTCATGCCAGCTGGATGTTCCTCCTATGGAGGAATGGAGTGCTTACAATGGAGATCCTGCTCTAGTCATCACAATAATGTGGAGACCAGTTCTGATGGTAACACCTGTGAGTTAAACTTCTATCCCTTTCAGGAAGCAGAGCTGGATTAGGTGAGCAAATCCCCACCTTCACTTTCATCCTCTCGGACATTTAGATAATTCTACTCCAGTAATTACCCAATGCAAACCACAGCTCAAAGCTGCCAAGAAATCCTGAAGACAAGAAATGAATGTGCAGAGCAAGCATAGGGGCCCTGAAAGAATTACACCCCAAGCAGGGAGAAGAACCTATGTGTATGCGGTTGTGGTTTTAAGCAGGCACAAGTACAGACTGTAGTTAAAAGGAGTGATTTTGCTCTCATCCTTTCTTTGTCCTTCCCAAGGCCCTAGATTTATGTTTGTGCCATATCCGTTGTGCTGCAACTGGTTCTTGTGGGGACATCCAGAGGTCTGGATGTGAGGAAAAGGATTCAGCTGATACAAAAGAAGTCTCCTTTTTGATACATTAGCTTTTGAGTCTTGCCTGAAATTTACTCTGTAGCCATGTAATGGAAACACTGAGGGGCTGAAATGAGGGTCCCATGCCTACTCTTTTCACTTAAGCTTGCTTAAAACTGTTTCACTGTTAGGGCAACAAATGTGAAAAAGTTTCACTGTAGGGATTCCTACAAGCGGGTTCACACCAGCGCTTTTCCGGAAGGACAAGTATGGGAGTGGGAAATGCTGTCACAGACAAGGCAGAACATCTATCCAGTCCTGACATATTATGATCAGAACCTCTGCTTCTTTTTGTCTGCAGACAAGTAATTTTTCTTCATGTGCTGAGAGATCAAAAAGCATTTTCCATTGTCAAGTGAGAGAGAGCTAAATCTATATTCCAACTTTCAAAGAAAAATCTATCTATCTGGAATGTTTCTTCTTTTCTTACTGCATACCCTGGTTTCTGACTATAACACAGCACTGCAACATTCACTACTGCAATGTCTTTATTCACTTTAAACAGTACTTGACTTAAAATAAATGCCCAGGATGGATAAATGAAAGTGTAGTTCAAGTACTGAATAAAAGGTCTAATACCTTGTGTCTTGTGTTAGCATTCTGATCTTTTGGCCTATAGCATCAGTTCTGAAGAAAAAAAAAGCCAGCCTCACATCCTCTCTTCTCTGAGGAGTATAACATGGGATGATGACACTTTTGCTGCTTATAGGTATGTCTTAATCAAAAGGCTACAAGCACAGTGCATCTTCTTTCTAAATGCAAAATGAAATACAGGCTTGCAATGCTTAAGGTGCACTGCCTTGTTCTTTGTGACACTGCCAAAGGCATTTGATAAGCCCATCTTCATTTGCTGAGCTCTATCTGATCATAACTCTGTAGACATATCATGGCACTTGCAAAACCTGTACTGTGACTCCATAATTCTCATGGAACCTACAAAGCTAATAATTCTGAGAGAAAATCTAAATAACTCTATCTGTTGGCAACCCACACTGCTTATGAGAGTTGTTAGCTGCCAACAGCATGTAAAAATAGCTAGGAAAAAGAAGAATGTTTTCTATTACCCTAATTTCTCAAATCTGACTTTCGTTTTAGGAGCAACTGGACTTTTCACTATGTCAGGTTTCTATTCTACTGCAATATATTCTATTCTATGCTATGCTATGCTGTATTATCCTGTCCTAGCCTGTAGCTAATGAAGTGCCATTTTGGTTTCCCTGTTGGTTGCTGATCTGGGTTATGAGATAAGCAAAGGGGAACTGCATTGAGCTTTTTTTTCACATGTGGGCTATTCAGAGAGGTGAATTCTGGCTCCTTCAGTCACTTGCATGGATGAGTCACAGGTTTCGAGGCATGACAACAGACAGATACTGGCCAAGAAGTCAATGATGTTCTTCCTGGAACTATATGAATACTACGTGGCACAGAGGACATAGAGTGGGGAAAAGAGGGAAGAAAAGAAGGCAGGCACATACAGAAGGTGAGGGCAGGAAAGCTGGAAGCACAGTGGTGCTGCTAGCAATACCTTGCACTGTCTGTCTGAGAAAGAATCATTCCCTTGCACATCTTTGAACTAACTCTTTGCTGCTGCAGAAGAAATTATAGTGCATTTGACATTGGTATCTGATCAATAATGAAGCTGGTGTTCCCATTCTCTGATGAAATCATTAAAGCAAGAGAACAAAATTAGATTAATTTAAACTCAAAATAAAAACTCACATGTTAGTAGTAAAAGTTATTAAAGACATGCAGAGATTTTCTAGTAATTTTAGGGATTCTTTATCACAGGTTTTGAAATTTACAGTTCAAACATATACTTAATGCAAGAACTGCAAGATGTCACTCTGCGGTGGGTGTCACCTAGGACTGTGGTAACACTTGTCCCTTATGGTGTTTGCAACTATGCGTTAAGTGCTGTCCAAGGCTAAGATCTGCTCCTCTGATGTTTTTGTGGCTATTTGGAGTGAGTTCAAAATTTTTAGATAAGAAGACGAGAGCAAGAAATGGTGTCCACTCCCTGTACTTATGCACAGGCACCATTCTCTCTCTGTGTGTGTGTGTCTGTGTCTGTGTGTGCGTGTGTGTGTGTATGTTCCTACTCCTACAATCAGGCTGATTTTCCTGGACTCCCCTCCTGCAGTCACATGTTCCCAAATCTGTGTTCCAGTTTGCTGCTTGTTTATTGCACTGATTTTGTTCACATTAAATGATCTAGAATAAAGATCCTTGCAAAATGGATAAAGATGAGAATTGGTGGCAGGGAGAATGGGAAGTTCTAATTGTGCTTTTAGCTACCAGAAAATTGTGCTGGATTGTACCTGTGTGTTTGTTCACTCTGCCCTGGGCTAAGCAAAAAATCAATAGCAAAAGATTTCCTGAAAGCACAAATGTGCTTATAAAAAGGTGGCAGATAAACAGTGAATTTGAGAAGTGTCAGGAAGCAAGCAAGTTTGGAAGAGAATCTAGATTACTGGAGTATAGGTGTGCAGCAGACTAATGATAAGCTTTTGTAATGTAAAAAG
Organism: Agapornis roseicollis; assembly: GCA_002631895.1. Classification (NCBI taxonomy): domain Eukaryota; kingdom Metazoa; phylum Chordata; class Aves; order Psittaciformes; family Psittacidae; genus Agapornis; species Agapornis roseicollis. The sequence continues at coordinate 83,341 of NDXB01008639.1, forward strand.
AACTAATTACCTGGAAAGAATTAAAGGGGAAGGGGGGAGGAGGAAGATGACATTTTTACAGTTCACAAGGTACAGCAACCATAATTTTTTAATTATTATTATTATTTTGAGTAGAAGGAAAAGTTCAGAAAATAAAATAAAATAAAAAGGTGACTTTTTAAACTCCTGAAATGTGTTCAGATGAGTTGTACTCCACTAGCATTTCAGTCAAGCTTAACTCTTCTAATCCTTTCCCTCTGACAAACACTCAGAAAGTGGCTCTGCTTAGTGGATTTAAAACTGCTGATGTTAAGCTGAACGCTGTACATTTGCATAGAAATGTAGTTACAAAACAAATGCAAATTATTTCAGGGCTTTACGAAGTCTAGCATCAGGCCTCTTTTAGTGACTGACACAACCCAAAAGCTGTAGGAAGATAATCAGCTGCTGTCCAGAAAAACACCCTTCTCACTAAAATTGAACCGGTCTTCTCTGTCTATAAATAATATCCAAGTACACAGCCTCCTTCAACCATGGTCTTCTTAAATCTGGGGTTTGATGTCATAAGCACTTGTTAGGACTGTTAATTTTATGAGATTATTCTAAACTATTTTAGACTAGCATTTTAAGGATCTCTTTTTATGTATTGACATAACAAAGAAATATTAAGGCACATGTTTACATTACACTGATTGTTTCCTGTTATATTTTGGTAATTTTTGATGTGCAGTTTTCTCACAAAGTTATTATGTAGAAGATGACATACCTCCTGATGATGCAGGACTAACATTAAGTGAAACTATGCTGGTCCCCTTCTTGGCATGGGCCTGCAGTATGAAGAAAAGATGCAGGCAATTTTTAAAAGATTTTAGTATGTTTCTAGAGGTTGTGGCTTCTCTATCCTAAAGTTATTCACATGGATCAACATCAATGCTTTAATTATGAAATGAGTTCTAATGTATCCTTAACTAAGGATGAACCTCATCTTATATATATATATAAGTTCTCTAGATGATAATTAAAGTGTAAATTGCAGGTTGCATTACTTT
>NDXB01008640.1:0-39571 GCA_002631895.1 Agapornis roseicollis
TTGGACACAGGGGCTTGGAGCAAGCTGCTGCAGTGGAAGGGGTCCCTGCCCATGGCAGGGGTTAGAACTGGATGAGCTTAAAGCTCCCTTCCAACACAAACAGTTCAATGATTCTATGATGATTTAACCTTTAGAATTAAACCTGAAGAATTTAAACATGAAAAAGGTCTTTTCTTTGGTATAAACTTGTTTGTCTTTGCAGAGCTGTTTTGATTTCAGCTGGGCTTCTTTCACATGAAGGAACGTAGTACAGAGCCGACAAGAACAGTGAAGTCTCTGACGCATCTGTTTTGCCTCTTAGAACTTGGTGAAATTCATGGCTTGCAGGAGATGATGTTAAATCAATGAGGAAGGTGTGATAAGAACCAAATGTGATTTTTACCTGGTTGAAAACTGTCTCAAATTGAGGTTTGAATCTACTTTGTGAAGATTTAGAAGAGCAACCTTGTTACGTAGGTACATTTCTGCTTCAGAGAGCCTTATTTCCATTTGGAACTGAATTTCCTGCAAACCTCTAAGTATGGATTTTTGTTCCCTGAGGTGTTGTAATTCTTTGGGGTTTTATGGTCATAGTTGGGCAGTTTCACTTTTCTTTGGGATGGATCTTCTGCAGCAGGACTCCTGAAATATAGAATCATTGAATAGTTAGGATTGGAAAGGACCTTAAGATCATCCAGTTCCAACCCCCCTGCCATGGGCAGGGACACCTCACACTAAACCAGGGCACCCAAGGCTCCCTCCAACCTGGCCTTGAACACTGCCAGGGATGGAGCACTCACAGCTTCCCTGGGCAACCCATTCCAGTGCCTCAGCACCCTCACAGCAAAGAATTTCTTTCTTAGATCCAATCTAAACCTCCCCTGTTTCAGTTTGAACCTCTTACCCCTTGTCCTATCTCTGTATCTAGGTGCTTGTATTAGACTATTGATTCAGGTGTGGCCTGCAAACTCTTGTGCCATTGTTTTAAGAAACGAAACTCTTTTATTCAGCACTTTCTGGAGTTTTTTCTGCCTCTATATAGCCTCATCCATTGTACTTCTCATTAAGGGGTTTGGAAATTGGAGTTTCAATGTTATAGACAGCTAACCAATGGCGTGTGAAAGTGTGCAGTGTAATTTATGTAAGCAATAGTCTGTGTTTTTTTTTAATAGGTTTGATCTTTTTCCTAAATTGCATGTCACTTTATTCCCATTCGTTCTCAAAATTATGATTTGTGGTTATGCAGAAAAAAAGCTGAATCTGCATCTCTTCTGCTGAGAAATGTACCATTTCCTTACGCTTCACTTAAACTTCTCAGTATTTCCTTGTACTTTTGCATAGCCAAGACAATGAAAAACCATCTTAAATCAGACTGGGAGAGTGGTCTTAAAGAAATCATCATTGTATAATCTCAGACTGGTTTGAGCTGGAAGGCACCTCAAGGCTCATCCAGCTCCAACCCCTTCCATAAGCAAGGACCCCTTCCACTGGAGCAGGTTGCTCCAAGCCCCTGTGTCCAACCTGGCCTTGAGCACTGCCAGGGATGGGGCAGCCACAGCTTCTCTGGGCCATCACCCTGGGCCAGCGCCTCAGCACCCTCACAGGGAACAGCTTCTGCCTCAGAGCTCAGCTCAGTCTCCCCTCTTTGGGCAGGTTCAAGCCATTGCCCTTGGCCTGGCCCTACAGGCCCTTGTCCCAAGCCCCTCTCCAGCTTCCCTGCAGCCCCTTTAGGCCCTGGAGCTGCTCTCAGCTCTCCCCTTCAGGAGCCTTCTCTTCTCTCCCCCAGGCTGCCCCAGCCCAGCTCTCTCAGCCTGGCTCCAGAGCAGAGCTGCTCCAGCCCTCGCAGCAGCTCCATGGCCTCCTCTGCCCTCGCTCCAACAGCTCCATTCCCTCTTGTGCTGCTGCCCCAGAGCTGGAGCAGGGCTGCGGGGGGGGTCTCAATTCCCAGAGCCCAGCAGAGGGGCAGGATCCCCTCCCTGAGCTGCTGCTCACGCTCTGCGGGTGCCCCCAGCACGTGGGGGGGTTCTGGGCTCAAGCCCTCACTGAAGCCGGGCCATGGGGAGCTTCTCCTCACCCAACACCCCAAGTCCTTCTCCTCAGGGCTACTGCATCTGTTCTCCCCCAGCCTGGGTTTGTGCTGGGACTTCCCCAACCCAGGGGCAGGACCTTGGATTTGGCTTTGTTGAACTGCATGAGGTTTGCATAGACCCACTTCTCCAGGCTGTGATCTACAATGGTTTATTCCACCCGAGTTGTTCTGTGTGTGCGCAGTGACCAGCACATGAGTAGTAAAGCTTGAACCGGTTTCAGTTGGGAATGAGTCACTTGGTGACCTTAGAGTATCTGAGGGAGTGTGGAGGAGGGAATTCCAAGAATAGGTTTAAGAAAAGGAAAAAAAAGCCAAACCAAATAAATAGCAGGCTTGAACTGTTTGGGGCTTTTATCTCCTTAAGGGATCGGGGTTTAATTCAGGAGCCGTGCAGTCTGTTTAACCCCGTTTTCCTGCCTGTTGCCAAGAAAGTAACCACCATCTAAGTAAAGCTTTTAGTTAAATGAGGTTTGTATTACTGTCTGTAGATGTGAATAAAGAAGAATTAGGGGGGTTTTAGCCTTTAAGAAGTTACATGTGTTGTATCAAGATTAAACTTTGTATTATGTGTGAAAGCCAAAAACAACATCTGAAGAGGTGCAGCTCTCTGGGTGAAAACTGTTGAACCTTTCTTTAATGAGTAAATGCAGCTTCATTTATTTAAAGTACATAGCACCCAATTCTAAATCTCTGCTGTTGGTTTCTGTCTTACAGGGAACACAGTGAGTAACCTGATTTTCATTGTACCTCCACTCTATGGTGCGATTCAGACCCATAAAGATGGCCTTGAAAAACGCTATTTAGCTGCATATTTGTGTCTTACAGGTATGTGTAAAGCTTCATTTGCTGTTTCGTTAGAAAGAGAGCTCTGATGTGCAATGAATAGTATCCAAATAGGAATTAACCAAGTAGTTAAATCCAAATACTTTGTGTGTTTCTATGTAAACCTCTCGTTATATTTGTTAATGTTTACTGAAAATTGCTATTTGATAGGAAAACAGAATCCTAGAATGGTTGGGGTTGGAAAGGACCTTAAGATCATCCAGCTCCAACCCCCCTGCCATGGGCAGGGACACCTCACACTAAACCATGGCACCCAAGGCTTCATCCAGCCTGGCCTTGAACACTGCCAGGGATGGAGCATTCACCAATTCTTTGGGCTTGTAGAACATCATGTACTAGAATGTTGTCTGAATTAAAGCCTTGGTCAGTCACTGTGGCATAATTCTGGTGGTGTATCCCATTGCTCCCTGGATTTTGGAAGTTTCAGGCAGCATAAGCAGCAAGCTTCTCCTTAGACTGAACAGGAACTGAGTTTTCTCTTGATCTTCTAAACTGACATTGACTGTTTGATGTTGAATGTTGAACTCAGTGCACTGATGATGTTTGCTGTCTTAGCAAATAACATCTGTCCACCTGTAATGGACATGAAAAAATAACATAGCATGAAGATAGAATTCACTTAATAATTATATGAGATTTTGAAGTGATCCTCTTCTGCCTTGAAGTCCTTCTCAGTTCATCTTAGCTTCCTGCTTCCTTTCCTGCTCATTTACAGATGATGTCCTCTGTGTCCTACTTCCAGTTTCACACTATATTAATACCTTTGTGACATTTGTTTGGAACAGGAGTTCAATAAATGGCTGAGATCCTGAGGGAAGTGGAAGGGATTTCTTTAATGAAGTTGCCTTTGTTTTCAGTTCCTCTTTGGCATATATCACCCAGTAAACCGCCATTGTGTCTGGGAAGTTCTGCAAGGGTGGAAGAACAATGTGACCTTAGTGCGTAGGTGAACTTAAAGGCAGTCTGTTCTTTAAAGTAGCAGAATCCAGAACAGAACCAACTTTCTTTCAAACATTAATAGTTCCTCTGTTAGCTTTAAAAGCACTGAAGTCTGTTACTGCATTTACAGCTCTAACAAGATTCTCTGTAAGTATGTCTGGTGGTAATTAAAATGGGTTTAATTAAATGAGTTTAATTGAGGAGGGCTTTAATAATAATGTTGTTTATCTTGAAGGTAGGTGATGGGGTGGTTCTGCACAGGACATTCCAGCCTGGTTTCAGTTGGAAGGGGTCTTAAAGCTCATTCAGTTCCAGCCCCCTGCCATGGGCTGGGACGCCTTCCACTAGAGCAGCTTGCGCCAAGCCCTGTCTTACCTGGCCTTATGTAACCCAGAGTTATTTTTCCTTATGAGGAAAGATGTTTGAAGGTGATTCAGATTTGGCACTTTGGTCTCAAAGCAGGTTTCACAGAATTCCTGTTTCTCAGGGTTTCTGTGTCTGCTCTACCTCTTATCCCTGTGGAGAGATAAATCCTTCCCAGGCTTGAGTGATTTATAGTAAATCACAGAATAGTTAGGTTTGGAAAGGACCTTAACATCATCCAGTTCCAACCCCCTGCCATAAGCAGGGACACCTCACACAAAACCATGGCACCCAAGGCTCTGTCCAACCTGGCCTTGAACACTGCCAGGGATGGAGCACTCACAGCTTCCTTGGGCAACCCATTCCAGTGCCTCAGCACCCTCACAGCAAAGAATTTCTTCCTTAGATCCAATCTAAACCTCCCGTTTCAGTTTGAACCCATCACCCCTTATTCTGTCACTACAGTCCCACTACAGTAGACATGCTACTTTTAAGAATGGCACACTTACGTATCTAGACACTGTTGAAAACCACATATCCATATGTTAAATGTATTCTTGATGCCAGTTAAACTGTAACATACACTAGGTACAACTTCATGGTTTCTTAGTTAGCGTCAGCTTTGCTGATGTGTGAAAGAGAAGCAGCAGCAATGTATAGCTTTGGATGTGCCTGAACGCTTTCCAAATAGCCATTTGTAGGCTTTTTATGGGTTTGAGTAATTATTCATTTTTGTCTTAGAAGAACACAGTTTGGCAGCAGGAATTCTTGATGGTTGAGGTTTGCTTCTAAAAAGACTGGGGAAAAACCAGTGTGTCAGCATTTGCTGGAGCTGACTTTTTGCATCTTCTTGAATCACAGTATCTCATTTTGCTATTCTTCCTAAATTAATGCAAATAAATCAGAGAATCACAGAATAGCTTGGGTTGGAAAGCACCTTAACATCATCTAGTTCCAACTCCCTGCCATAACCAGGGACACCTCACACTAAACCATGGCACCCAAGGCTCTGTCCAACCTGGCCTTGAACACCACAAGGGATGGAGCATTCACAACTTCCCTGGGCAACCCATTCCAGTGCCTCAGCACCCTCACTTCTTCCTTATTTCCAGCCTGAACTTCCCCTGTTGTAAGTTTTAACCCATCACCCCTTGAGTCCCTCCCCAGCATCCTTGTAGGCCCCTTCTGATACTGGAAGGCTGCTATGAGGTCAAATGCAAACATGTAAAACTCTGTGTTTTGAGTTTCAGTCCTCCCTGTAGCTTGTTGCTACCTCTGTCAGTGACACTTTGTGATGGACGAAGCGTGCTGCTTTCTGACCATAGTGTCAGGCTGTCAGGGCAAGACTGGCTTCAGTGGATGTATCTCATAGACTGTTTGATGTGTGGAAAACAACCTCAAAGATCTGGGTGATCACAGTAAATGCCATGGACTTTATTCAGTTTTATACTATCCTTTGTGTCCATGAAGGGAAGCTCAGCCTGTGTACTTGACAGCAGTACTGGAGGGCAGTCCTGAGTTCCAGATGTGCTCTGCTATCTCTGCCTGGGCTGCATTGGGCTCCTGTCAGAAGTGATAAATGCTTGCATGACTTGATTTTTATCTCCTAGGTTGGAACCTAACGTCAAAGGTCGGTCCCAAGAACATTTATCTTCTTTTTTGTCTCTGCTTCACTATTCCTAATGTTTCATAGCAGTTGAAAGATGTAAAGGAATATAGAAATCATTATAGTTGCTCAGTGAAAACCAGGAACAGGAGATAAAGAGAGCTTGAAATAGAGTTGATATGTGCCAGGAGCATTGGCATGCTTTCTGTGCATGTGACTGAATGAGGGGCACGCTGAAGTGGAGATGGAGTAAGTGCAGAGGAATTCCTTTTTGTAAGGAAGTAGCAGAGAGAACTCTTTCCCTTACAGTAATGTTATTTATTCACAGATTTCACTCTGCTGATCTAATTTGTAACAAACAAGGGTAGATTTAATCTGGAAAGGATCAGTGGGTTTAACATTAAGGTAAATTCTAGAAAGTCAGGGCTGTTGAGCCTGGAGAAGAGAAGCTGCGTGGAGACCTCAGAGCAGCTTCCAGTGTGTGAAGGGGGCCTCTAGGGATGCTGGGGAGGGACTCTTCATTAGGGACTGCAGTGACAGGACAAGGGGTAACGGGTTCAAACTGAAACAGGGGAAGCTCAGGTTGGATCTAAGAAATTCTTTGCTGTGAGGGTGCTGAGGCACTGGAATGGGTTGCCCAGGGAAGCTGTGAATGCTCCATCCCTGGCAGTGTTCAAGGCCAGGTTGGACAGAGCCTTGGATGCCATGGTTTAGTGTGAGGTGTCCCTGCTTATGGCAGGGGGTTGGAACTGGAAGATCTTAAGGTCCTTTCTGACCCAAACTATTCCATGATTCTATGATTCCTTTGTGTTTTACCAGGCTGTGTTCAGTGCTTCACTTCAAACCCTACGATTTCTTTTGTTGAGATATATTTCCTCTTGGAACCAAATGCATTTTGCATTTGGGAAGTTCTCTTCATTTCATATATATACTAAGATGCAAAGTTGGGAGGACAAGAAGGGGATTTCTAAATAACTGTACAAATGAATTTCTTGTTCAGACTGGTGCTGAAGATGAGTTGCAGTTTTCAGCAAGTTCTTTGAGATACAGCCCATTGTTCTCAGCCCTTATTTCCGCTGCTTTTTGCCTCGAACGGAGTGCTGGCAATGAACTCAGTAGGAACTGAATTTGATTTGTAAGCTTTAGGTTACTATTTAACCTATAAATGATGAAGAAGAAACTTAAGTTGGCTTGTTGCATCTCGTGAAGTAAGTGGATTAGGCTGTCATTACCTTGAAGAATAAGCAGTTGGGGTTGGATTTTCTCTATCATAGAACAGAATGAGCCAGATTGGAAAAACCCTTTCAGCTCATCCAGCCCAACCATTCCCAGCACTGCCAAGGCCACCCCTGCCCCATGGCACTGAGGCCTCGTCTCCACGCTGGGTGAACCCTTGCAGGGCCGGTGCCTGCAGCCCTGCCCTGGGCAGCCTCTTCCAATGCCTGAGCACCCTGGGGGCAAGGAATTGTTGCTCAGCTCCATCTAAACCTGGCCTGGGGCAGCTTGAGGCCGGCTCCTCTTGGCCCATGCCTTGTTCCTTGGGAGCAGAGCCCAGCCCCTCCTGGCTCCATCCTCCTGGCAGGCACTTGGAGGGAGCCCTCAGGTCCCCCCTGAACCTTCTCTTCTCCACACTGAACCCCCCAGCTCCCTCAGCTGTTCCTCATAAGACTTACTCATCAGACCCTATGATGCTGTGGTAATGTATCGAGTTCTACCATATGTCATTTCCTCATGTCGTGGTTTAAACCCAGCCAACCAGGCAGGTCGTTCACTCACTCAACCTCCCCTTTCTTGCCCTCCCCTGCTTCCAGAGGGATGGGGGGAGAATCAGAAGAATGCAACTTCCACAGGTTAAGAACAGTTTAGTAACTAAGGTATAACACAAATCACTGCTGCTACCACCAATAATAATAACGATAAAGGCAAAGAATACAGCATCTCATCAGCCACAACAGATAACTCACGACACCCCACCAACCGAGTGCTGACTGACCACCTCTTCCAACCACCCCGAGAGAACTAGGCCTTCCGGATCACCCCCAGTTACCTCCTGGGCATGACGTGCTATGGTATGGAATACCTCTTTGGTCAGTTTGGTCCTGTCAGTACAGTCCTGTCCCTCCTTCCTCCTGGCTTCCCCTCCTCCCAGGCAGAGCATGAGGCTCACAAAGTCCTTGGTCAGGGCAAACATNTTTGGTCCTGACAGTCCTGTCCCTCCTTCCTCCTGGCTTCCCCTCCTCCCAGGCAGAGCATGAGGCTCACAAAGTCCTTGGTCAGGGCAAACATCGCTCAGCAGCAACCATGCTTATGCCATGTCCATGTTAGTAAATCAGATGTGCTTGGGAGCATTCCTGAGTGCTGGAGCCAAGCAGTGTGGAACAGCCCACGTCTGTTCATCTTAGGTGCCAAAGTGAGGTGACTGCCTACAAATCCTCTGCTGGGCACAGGCCCTGGAGTCTTCTGGCTGCTGTGATGTGCCTGGGAACTGCTCAGGGGAAGTTGGCACAGGCCAGATTGACACCACAAACTGCTCTGACAAGTCACAAGCACAGAGGGTTGAGTTACAGTGTCTGGGACCAGTCATAGAATCGTAGAAGAGTTAGGCTTGGAAAGGACCTCAAGATCATCCAGTTCCAACCCCCTGCCATAAGCAGGAACACCTCACACTAAGCCATGGCACTCAAGGCTCCCTCCAACCTGGCCTTGAACACTGCCAGGGATGGAGCACTCACAGCTTCCCTGGGCAACCCATTCCAGTGCCTCAGCACCATCACAGGAAAGAATTTCTTCCTTAGATCCAATTTAAACGTCTCTTGTTTACATTTTAACCGTCACCCCTTGTCCTGTCACTGCAGTCCCTAATGAAGAGTCCCTCCCCAGCATCCCTAGAGGCCCCCTTCAGACACTGGAAGCTGCTCTGAGGTCTCGACGCAGCTTCTCTTCCCCAGCCTCAACTGTCCCATTGTTCCCAGCCTGGCTCCATACAGGAGCTGCTCCAGCCCCTGCTCATCCTCGTGGCCTCCTCTGCACTTGTTCCAACAGCTCTACGTCTTTTTTATGTTGAGGACCCCAGAACTGCCCCCAATGCTCCAGGTGAGGTCTCCCCAGAGCAGAGCAGAGGGGCAGGATCAGCTCCTTGACCCTGCTGGGCACGCTCCTTTGGATGCAGCCCAGGATAAGGTCCTAGCCGTGCTCCACTTTCCTTGTAACCAGGTCTTTCCTATGTCTTATGCTGTGGAGGGAAACCATTACAAACTATCATCATTCCCTAAGAACTGTTCATTTAATTCTGCTTTTTCATCTTGTGTCATTCTTTGACTGCCTAGGATGCAGTGTGGTGGTGGTGACCTTCAGTTCTGTCTCTGTAAGAAGCCATAGGTGGGATTCAGCTCTGAATTCATACACCTAAATACGTGTCTCTGCAGAGGGGTCTGTTTATTGCAGTCAGTAAAGCCTAGGCAATCATTTGGCTCATCCTGACATATCTCCTTCTATTTGAATTGCTCTTTATAATGCCAGTTCATGTGTAGATGCCTAAGTAAAGGTGTCAGCGTCTGGACCATCCTTCCTTTGCAATGTTTTCATACAGTGCCTCTACATTTTAAATTCAAACCACATCTCTGAAATCCTCATAAGTAGTATTTTTTCTATAAAGGCTTTAGGCCTGTGATAAGAATCTTGAATCTGATGGATCAAAGTTCATCTGAAATGAACTCTCTCTGCTTATGTGATACTTCTTCCCAAAACTATTGAAAAATCCATAGGAGATATTTGTGTCCTTCTGAGGGTCAAATCCAGAGAGTTTCTATGGTTCATATATGGAGCTGGATCTCCTGTATAGTGTCAGATTATTCCTAGCATGGATATTGCCTTCCAGTCTTCGATGGTGTTACACAGCCATATAGCTCTGTATGAAGTAGTTTGCAGATGCATTGCTTTTATGTCATCACTAACACATCAACTGATAGTAACTACACACTGTATTTACTGCAGGACAAAAAGAACCATGTTAATCCACATAGAGCAGCTAACCTGACTTTGTGTTTCCAGTCTTTTAAAGTGCTATTCTGATCTCATAATACTGTGACTTAATGTGTACTCTGTGCTTGAAACATAACTTCTGTGTGTCCCCCTTAACTTGAGAGGTTGGTTGATGTTAAGATGCTGAGTGACTTGCAGTGCCTGTGAAAAGTGAATTACAGGAGTTAGAAAGGATATTGTATTGCTTCATGTGGTGTTAAAGCTTCCCAACTGATTCACTGCTTTCAGTGACTGAAGCTCCTTTGCGAAAGGAAACACCTAAAATGTAAACTTTAAGCCTCTGCTTGAAAGAGAAGGAGCAAATCTATTGCTGGGTTGTTGATGGCTAGATGGGAAAGCTGCTTCTATTGATACTTGGTGTAATTGCAGTGGTGGTGGCCACTAGTATTTTGGAAAGTACAAAGCTGGTAGAACATCTCATTGCAGTGAGGGGTTTTGTGAAATAAATACTAATAGAATCAGAGAATCCCAGACTGGTTTGGGTTGAAGGGACCTTAAAGCTCATCCAGTTCCAACCTCCTGGCATGGGCAGGAACACCTTCCACTGGAACAGCTTGCTCCAAGACCCCTCCAACCTGGCCTTGAACGCTGCCAAGGATAGGGCAGCTACAGTTTCTCTAGTATTACTTAGAAATGCCTTGATCCTGAAATTATGTGATGAGAAGTGTATCTAAAGGTAGCTGCATTCCTGAAGAACTGGAGGTAGAAGTTACACATGAAGATGTTTCAGCTCAAGTATTAAACTGTTGTTTACAGGAGACAAATACATGTCAAACCTCTTCTCAATTCACAAGTTCAAATAGGTGACAAAAGGGTAGCGCGCTGTGGGTATAGCAGAGGAAATAAAGATTTCCTTGTGATCCTTGGCATGTGATGGGTGTTTCTTCTTTTTACATTGCAATGTTCTCAGCACTGAGCCATGGTGCATTAAGCCATGAGACACAACTCTGATGAGCACAGCTCTCGGCCCAGTGAGTGCAGTATTAGGTATCAGCTCCCTTCTGTTGAAGTTTACCAGTTATAGAGTGATGTTAGTGAAGCAGAATATGTCATATGCTTCAGCTGCTGCACTTCATCTCTTAATGCAGTTTCTTTTCTTCCTTCTTTTGGAACAGGTTCACAAAGCTTATTGCACAGTTCTGTGTTACGGTAGATCATCTGCCAATGAGAAAGGTGATTCTTAGCTCATTCAGTGTCTAGTTGTAAAACGTTTAAAAGTTATGCCTTTGCAGTAAGCAGGTATAAATGAGAGATGTAAAGGATCACGTTTAGTTCCTTAGTCTTCATTTAAGCCATTTCTTCAAAGAGATGCCATTGTGCGTAGTTACCACAGTAGTGTTTGTGGAGGTGGTGTTTGTGCAGGCCTGAGAGGGAGAGTGTCATCTGATGAATAATCATTACAGTCATAGAATGGTTTGTGTGGGAAGGGACCTTAAAGCTGATCCAGTTCCAATCCTCTGGCATGGGCAGGGACACCTTCCACTATGGTGGTTTATGTTCTGTTGGACAGCCGTGCTTATTTTCCCCAGAGAATTAAACACATTAATGTATTTGGCAATACATGTGTGTCACTGTATCAGTGAAGCTACACGCTTAAGTATTTCATTTCATTGACTACATGTAATAATCCCAATTCAGTCTAATTGCATCCAAAGAACCATCTCCAAAGATGTCTAATGAACTGTCTTGGGAATCTGTATAGAATGCATAGTTGTTAGAGTGAGTTATAGAATCACAGACTGGTTTGGGTTGGAGAAGCTCTAGCTCATACAGTTCCAACCCCCTGCCTTGGGCAGGGACACCCTCCACTAGAGCAGCTTGCTTCAAACCCCATACACCCTGGCCTTCAGCTTCCAGGGAAGTATTCAGGAAGTCTATTTAAGGCATCGGTGAGATGTCACTGCCTTGTGTGGACAAAGTTCAGGTCTTGCAGCACAGCATCACTACCCAATGATCGAGGCTTGAGTGCAAATGAGTTGGCTTTTCTCTGAAAGCAGTCTGAGGTAAAACATAATTTCTCAAAGGAAGACAAGATATCATATTAATGGACTTGTTCTTGCAAAATAAAAATGAGCTGGTGTTTAATGAGAGTGTTTCACTGATAACATTTCCAAGTGATGAATGATACATTAACCGCTCGACCAGCTTTGCTCTGAACAGTGAAATAACTTCCAAGAAACATTGGTTTTGTCTGACTGAAGAAGCTGTGTATAGGCAAAGTGTGTATCTCAGAAATTAACTTCAGAAGCAAATCCAGAGTTTAAAAATCAACTATTTCAAATCAGTTGAAAATCATTACACAGAAGGGTGAGCTTCCAAGCAGGTGGCTTGGGATGGTGATCTCATTTCATGCAATGAATCCCTGCTGTATGGGCTTTATCTGTTTACCCTGACCTTCTAGTTCTGAGTTCCAGCAGCAACTGATTTCTGCTTCTAGAGCTGATGACAAGATCCTTGTAAAATGGACCTTTTCAGTCTGGACAATAAGCAGGAATATCACAGGCTTTCAGCAGTATTAGCAGTTGAGTGATGCTTTGCCTTATAGAAACATTAAGACAGATAAATCTTAATGTACTTAAAAGAGAAGTGGAATAGTGATGTCCCATTCATTCTGGGTTCCCTCTGCTTCTGTTCTCATTGAGATTCATAGGGGACAGTATTGAGAACCCCATAAATTCAAGGACATCACTTGTTACTGAAATGTAAAGTAGACAGCTGGAGAAAAGTGGGGTTGTACCTGAAATGGGATGCTGATGTTCTAATGTTTGGGGTTTTTTTTTCCCTGTAAAGTTTATGTATTGAAATTAATGCACTGCAAAGATTTCCATATAGACTTTTATGTTAACCATAGCTTTGATCTCTTTTCAGCTGTGGGATTGGGATCTTGGTGCTTCCATATGACCCTAAAGTATGAAATGCAGGTGAGTATTCATAAATAGCTGAGAATCTCTTTATGTATGTATCTACCTATAAAGTCATATTATTGTCTAAATGAAACTCATACAGCAAGAATTAATCTACCTTAAGTATCATTGTACATGACTCCTGCTCTCAACAGGAGTAGCACCAGGTCTTGTTTTCCATCGATAGGTATACAGAAATATAAACCCTAAAATAGGAGCTATAAGCAATTACTTACATTGGTAGAAGACACTTCATCCTTTGGGAAGTGACATTGTCTTTTCACACAGCTGTGGGCTAATAAAACTAAAGTTATTGCTATCTATTGTATCCCTTTTCTTTTCATCTTAATATTTTCCATTATGTGTTCAACTAATCTAGATGTACCTGTAACATTAATAGTGAAGTCAGTATCTTCTGAGAAGCAACAGCTGAGTCCTCTTTCTTATTCTCAAGTACAAGGCATTCTAAAGGGACACAAGGAGGCCAGTCCTGTTTTAGGTTTGAGAAGATAAAGGAAACTGAGCTTTGAATCAAAGTTCAAAACGAAGAAGTCTACATTCAGAAGTGTGTGCTGGCAGTCTGTTCTTGCCCCATAGTAAATGCAAATCCTAGAATGGTTTGGGTTGGAAGGGGCCTTAAAGCTCATCCAGTCCCAACCTGACTTAGCTTCTGCCTAAGAACTCATCTAAACTCTCAAAACCCTGTCTCTGGATTAATACAATGTAAGGAAGTTCCAAAATCAGGAAGTAAACATGCAAGCACATCACAGCATACTTCCCTAAGGGCCTAAAGTTCTGTTTTATCATATGGGAAAAATGCATTTCGGTTTCTCTGTGAAGTTTGCACAGAAGCAAGAAGATGCTGCTGCTTGTATTGAGCAGGTTTATTTAGGCTGACTTCCAAACCTAATTCTTACCAATGTTTTAGGAGGTATGAACAGTACAAATGGCATGATCCGTTGAAGGGTGGGCTTTTTATGAGACATCATATACTAAAGATTTAGGGTAATAAGCTTATTAATGAAGGAGCTTTCAGTTGGATTGGATTTGAAGTGCAGTCAGGAAGGTGGATATAGAATCATACAATGGTTTGGATTGGAAAGGACCTTAAGATCATCCAGCTGCAACCCCCCTGCCATGGGCAGGAGCACCTCACACTAAACCATGGCACCCAAGGCTCTGTCCAACCTGGCCTAGAACACTGCCAGGGATGGGGCAACCACAGCTTCACTGGGCACCCTCTGCCAGTGCCTCAGCACCCTCATAGTAAAGAACTTCCTCATATCCAACCTGACCTTCCTCTGTTTTAGTTTGAACCCATCGCTCCTTGTCCTATCACTCCAGTCCCTGACGAAGAGTCCCTCTCCAAATGACTTAAAAACTCCTGTTTTCTTAAGACTTCTCTCTCCCTAATGAATTTACTGTGAGTTAAAAGTACTTTTCATGTTTTGATGTCTCTGCTTTTTATAGCTGTTGGATGAGCTGCCAATGATATACAGTTGTTGTGTGTTTGTCTACTGCCTGTAAGTACTTGTTATTTCTTTCTGAATATTTATAAACTAGTAACCATTTAGTAGCTGTGAAGCCCAGTCTGGTCTCTAGTGAGGCTGACACTGAGCCTTCTACTGCTTTCAGTGGGATCTCTGTTTTGCAGCGTTATGATTTGGCCATTAGAGCACCAGGCTGGCTTCAGTCCTAGTTCTTGTTCATTTAGTGATGTTTCACCAGTATTTGTTTAATAGGAAAAAGAAATACTTCTTCTTAAAGACTTTCTGTAACATATAACCAGAGCTCAGCCTTACTTGGTATGTGAGCAGCAGCCCTAATAAATCAACTTCAGTAACACCTCCAAAACCAATGGATTTGAGCTGTATTTCTGTGCTGTAGTCTGACTCCAAATGCAAATCTCAGATTTCTGGTTAAACCTGCTCTCCACTCATGTGGAAAATTAAAGAAGAAAGAGTTTTATGAGGAGCTGAGTGCATATTTTGAGCCAAGTGTCTTGGAACATGCATGATAGCTTAATGCCATGCCAAGACGTTTGCTCCCGTTTCATTTTGGGAGCACTGTAGCGTTTGGCAACTGCAAAGATACCTGAAGTTGGCTTTTTCCTGCCTGTTGCTGCAAGGCTTGGATTTAATATCATTTGTTCTGTCACTTGGGAAATCCAAACCATAGATCAAGTTGTTGCAGACAAAAAGACAGGAAAAAAATAGTCTTTATTTTTGCTTTGAACATACCAAATTATTCAGCCATTGAAAACCGTGGCATCTTTGGGAGCCTGCAGTGGTGATGGGATGCTGTAGGATTAAACCCACGTCTGTGGAACTCTCCATCAGTTTGTGATTCATACGTTAGTATGGTTTGTGCAAAGTCTGAATCAGAATTGTAACGCCTCTGTTAGTGGAAATACTTCCATTGTAGCTCCCTGTTGCCTTGAAATTGCCTTTGCATTTACTTTGTCTGGTTAGAATGTGACTGGGGAAAAGGACGAGAAGTGGCCATAAAGATCTGTTAGAATAATAAAATTATGCTTATCTTGTGCAATGGTTACTCTGTTATCTTCAAAAGCACTGAAGTCTGTTACTGCATTCATGGCTCTAATAAGATTCTGTATGTCTGGTTGTAATTAAAACGTTGTGAAAATGAGCTAAAGTTTAGTTGAGGAGGCCCTTGGTAATCGTTTTCTTTGAAGGTAGGTGAAGGGGTAGTTCTGCATGGGACATTCCCTTGTACATAGAATCCCAGCTTGGTTTGGGTTGGAAGGGACCTGAAAGCTCCTCCAGCTCCAACCCCTGCCACAGGCAGGGACCCCTTCCACTGGAGCAGCTTGATCCAAGCCCCTGTGTCCAACCTGGCCTTGAGCACTGCCAGGGATGGGGCAGCCACAGCTTCTCTGGGCCATCACCCTGGGCCAGCGCCTCAGCACCCTCATGGGGAACAGCTTCTGCCTCAGAGCTCAGCTCAGTCTCCCCTCTTTGGGCAGGTTCAAGCCATTCCCCTTTTCTTGTCCCTACAGGCCCTTGTCTAAAGCCCCTTTCCAGCTTCCCTGTAGTCCCTTTAGATATTGGAAGAATGCTATAAGGTTCTCCTGACTCTCAAGCTGTGTCATTGCTTTGCAAAGCCATTCTGCAATGTAGCACGTTGTGCTCTTATATTTTTTCCCCAGATATTCCTAATAGGTTTTGTTTCCTTTTATTCATCCATGATGGTATCTTAAATACAGTAGCTTATAAAGAAATAAACTGGGTAGATGTAGCTTGGAGAACAGGCACCTTTCCCCCAGCCCTAATGCTCCTGTGCTTCTCACAGGTCATTTTTGTTGTGTTTTTCTGATGGAGATGCAGTCTGTGTGTGTAATTCCCTCACAACTGTGACTGAACCATAGTGTAAAGACTATGAAGCTAATTTTAATGAGTTGGTTTACATGCTGGCAGCAATTAGCTGCTTTTACCTTCCACTCCTGCCACTACCCAATCTGACGGATTTACTGCGCTGTGACTGTGGAAAGCCATAAACAATCTGCATTTTAACACATCTCTGGAGCTCAGTGTTTTGGGAGGCAGCCCCTTTCACACACTGCCTTGAGCTCACAGATGTAATGGGTTTTGGCAGCTGTATTGCAGTTGAAACTCATTTCTAATTTGCCATCCATTATCACCCCTTAAGCGCCTTCCGATTCCCTGCTTCTGATTCCCAAACTCTTCCCACTGACTCTATATGCATGAGCTTACTGGGGCTTTTGCATTAGATTTGTTTAGAAAAACACATTTATTGGTAAAATTATGGATTTTTATCTTAAAATGACACACCTTTATTGAAGGAGATGCGGTTTTCTTGATCGCCTAAAACACATTTGGATCAATTTGCTCACAACGTTTGTGAATGTACCTTGAAAAATGCATCCTTTATATGAGAAGAGATGAATGTTATCATTCTTCTTTATGTTCTCTTCCAGGTATGAATGTTTCAAGTACAAGAACACAGTCAATTATCCACTGCTTTTCTTGTTAATAACATACAGCTTCATAGTCAGCATAGTAAGTATTTTCTAATATGGCATTTCCACCTGTGGCTTGACAGTTTTCCTGCCACTAACGGGATATTATAGAGGCAGCACTGGATCTCTTCTCACTTCCAGGCAAGAGGGATAAGTCATTCTTTGGTTGGGAAAATTATGCTGGTTAGAGAGCCACAGAACCCCAGACTGGTTTGGTTTGAAGAGACCTTAAAACTCCTCCAGCTCCAACCCCTGCCACGGGCAGGGACCCCTTCCACTGGAGCAGCTTGCTCCAAGCCCCTGTGTCCAACCTGGCCTTGAGCACTGCCAGGGATGGGGCAGCCACAGCTTCTCTGGGCCATCACCCTGGGCCAGCGCCTCAGCACCCTCCCAGGGAACAGCTTCTGCCTCAGAGCTCAGCTCAGTCTCCCCTCTTTGGGCAGGTTCAAGCCATTGCCCTTGGCCTGGCCCTACAGGCCCTTGGCCCAAGCCCCTCTCCAGCTTTCCTGCAGCCCCTTTAGGCCCTGGAGCTGCTCTTCAGGTCTCCCCTTCAGGAGCCTTCTCTTCTCTCCCCCAGGCTGCCCCAGCCCAGCTCTCTCAGCCTGGCTTCAGAGCAGAGAGAGAAACCTGAAACCTTTCTGTCTAAGTCCTGTATAGAATAAATGAAAAAGGAAAGCAATAATCCAGTTGCTAGAATAAGAATGTAAGAAAAGCAGTCACTGCTGGCTTGTGATACCTTGGATAAGCTGCAGTCCTCATCTTCCCTGTCTTTAATTCATTTACAGAAATGAGAATAATCCTGTTCAACAGACTGCAAAGGTGATACACAGTCCAGTCTATTGAGTGGTGGTTTAAAACAGCAGCCAGAATAAGAAAGGAACAGAGCTGTTAAATCAGAACAATTCAAACTGTTGTGACTTGATTCCCTTTCCCAGTGCTGTGTGTTCCCTTTGTGACTAAAATGAGGTTATTGCTGCCTGTCAACCACAGATGGAATTTCTTTTGTTATTTATATTGATAGCCAATTTTTAAATAAGAAGTATTATAATAGGTCATTTCTGCCATCAGAATACTGTTCTCTGCCTCCTAAGCTGTTTTACATTTATGGCTTGTTATAGAATCATAGAATAGCTAGGGTTGGAAAGGACCTTAACATCATCCAGTTCCAACCCCTCTGCCAGAAGCAGGGACACCTCACACTAAACCATGGCACCCAATGCTTCATCCAACCTGGCCTTGAACACTGCCAGGTTATGCTGAAGGTCCAGTGCCCTTCTCTCTTCCAAAGCAGGAATGAAATGTACTGCATTAACAATAGGAAAAGCTATTTTGTAAAATGAATTGATGAAATTCTAAAGCATTGTCAAAACCCATGAATAATAGCAATTCAAATTAGAGTACATTTGCTTCTTGCAGTGCATACTGAGACTGGTAATTCCTGCATCTTAATTGTTTTTCTGTGTGTTGCAACTCTCATTAAATGAGTTGATTCTGGATGTTAATGTCTCTGTTTGTGCTCTTTAATTTAAAATCATTCCACAATTAAACCCTCAGGTTTTGCCAGAGGAAACTATGTTTAAGCAACTTTTATGGTGCCTGTATGGCACTCGTGTCTTGATGCTAACAGAACAAGTCTTGGCAGTATTTAGATGAATGTTATGCTGTTCTCTGTTGTAAATTACTTCTCTTTTTCATCTTTCCAGGTTTACTTGAATTTGAAAGAGCCTGTATTCCATCAGGTAAATCTTGCTCTGTTGGAGGACCTAACCTGGGTTTTCAACTATGTTTTACTGGGGTGTTTTACATGAGTTTGTACCTGAAGATGGAAGGCAAACACAGTTTGCCTTTTACTGCTGCCTGTCATGTTGCCATTCCTTCACTTGGTGACCTGTAAAACTGGAATGGTTTCATGTGTGTTATGATTTAGCATTTGACCCAATATTCCACATGGGTTTCATGCAATGAGGTGAACCTCTCTCTGGGCAGTGGTGTGTGTAAGAGAGAGGGTTTGGTGAATCCTTATCCACTGCTTTCCATTAGCAGCTGCTGGGAAACTATGACCTGACTCCTTAACATGGTTTGGGTGACAGCACCATGTTCTTCTCTCCATTTTAACGTAGTAGTTTGGGGTCTTTTTAACTACTCCATTTTATATCGTGTGAATTCAAGCTGAATTTAAACACAGGATGTCTTCTAGGGTTGTGGAGCAGACTGGTTGTTATGGTCTTGCTTGCTTAATGGTGTATTTGGTCCTGGTTCCTTTTATAGCAGCTGAAGAGTATTACTGTGGATTCACTGCCTGTGGGGATAGGACTTGTATGACTTGCCTCTTCACAGGAGGTTAGAAATCACGCTCACTTATGCATGCCATGAGCAGTTTTCCCTCATTTATGATGTTTTGATTAGGGATAACAGCTGAAAAACTACCAAGCAAAAGCCCTGAGCTCTTTGCAGGACAGAGCTTTAAAGCCTTCATGTCTGAAATCAGTAGTGCCATCGCTTGTCAAAGTGTACCTGCTGCATCAGCAGCTGTAAAACTGATACGTGGTTCCTGTTGGTGGATTAGTGAAGCACGGAGGAATAAAATGAATCCTCTGATAATAAATTCCAAGCTGCTCCAAAAAAATCTCTCCTAGAGACATAAATTGTTCCTGTACCTATAGATAACAAGAGAAACTCACAGGGTTTTTTGCTAATGTTAATTAAATCCTTGCTGTTCTTTCCCTATGCTTATATTTCCAACAGGAAGATACAGGCTGGGGTGAAAGCAGCAATTGCCGATGCGTTCACTAAGCTGGTTATAACTGGTTTTGAATGAAGTGACTTCATTTTGTTAACTGCAGTGGTAGAATTTATTGCTGATAGTGGACTTTTATTTCTTTCATCAGTTACCTACTCAGTCTGTGCTTATGGCAGTAAATACATCACAGCTTCACTGCATTGATGCGTTGGCATAGCTGTTGTCCCACATCATAGATTCAGGGGTGATAGATCATAGAATAGTTAAGGTTGGAAAGGACCTCAAGATCATCCAGTTCCAACCCCCTGCCATGGGCAGGGACACCTTCCACTAGACCAGGTTGCTCCAAGCCCCATCCAGTCTGGCCTCATGACTTGTGGGGGAAGAGGGAAATAGGGGAAGCTTCAAACCACTGCTCCAGACCTTTAATTTTTAGCATCTGGTTTCTCTTAAGTTCAGTGTATGAATTCCCTGTTATAATTTATACATGAGGAATCAATGTAGAAAAGATTTAGACCCATAAAAGTGCTGGACTTTTTACAACAGCTCTTTCCAAATTGATTTTTATGGAGAACATGCAGTTGTGGCCCCATTCCAAACGTTCAAGTACTGCACTCATGGGTTTTTTTCACACTCTTTGCCAAATACATCGTAAATCCAGAGGAAACATTTCTCTGCACAGCTAAGCAAGGTTCTTTTCTTCATACTTATCCTTTACTTTAGAGTGCATTAAAAAAGAGAATCAATGTCATTTCACTAAGTATTTCCCAGCTGATTGTATCTCATGGACTTGAAGTAAAGTTAAATATGCTTGTGCAGTTATAGTTTAAATCACAGTCTCGGTCCCTAACCGTATTGGAAAGCAGAAGCTGATTCCTTTAGGTACTTGTCTGTGATCATCACCATTTGTCAGCCTCACAGAAAGGGGAGTAACTACATGGACAGCTTTATATTGTTTGTTGTTTCAGTGTGGGGGTCTTTTTTTTCCCTCAGAAAGGAGAGTAGTAAGAATGGAAAAGGATTCTGTCATATTTAACAGCCAGGTTCCAAGCCTTATTTCTCAGTGAATTACTTTCTACNGGACAGCTTTATATTGTTTGTTGTTTTAGTGTGGGGTCTTTTTTTTCCCTCAGAAAGGAGAGTAATAAGAATGGAAAAGGATTCCGTCATATTTAACAGCCAGGTTCCAAGCCTTATTTCTCAGTGAATTACTTTCTACTTTCCTTCCCAATTTAGGCTCATAAATTNCAGTGTGGGGGTCTTTTTTTTCCCTCAGAAAGGAGAGTAGTAAGAATGGAAAAGGATTCTGTCATATTTAACAGCCAGGTTCCAAGCCTTATTTCTCAGTGAATTACTTTCTACTTTCCTTCCCAATTTAGGCTCATAAATTGCTTGCTGCCAGCAGGCATGAAGGGGAGTTTGGTTTGTTATTCATGGCACAGTGGCAACACAAACCAGCTTCTTTGCCTCCATCCACGTATTGCAGATCTTTAATGCTTTAACCATAGGAGGGGTGAGATGCATAATTTGGTCTGTTGGAGGCTACACATCATTAGAAGGGGAAAAAAACCCCAATTTCTCTGCCTGACAATTGATGTGGTATTTTTTGCCGCCTCATCAGTTAAATGAAAGATAGCAGTGGCCTTTACAAGCATGTATTGTCTTGTTTATGTCAAAATCTCTAGGCTAGAGCACTGTTATTATCTAATTTCCATGGTGCTAAACAACCCCACATCCCAGTTCTCTAGTTGTATTTAAGCCAGCATCATTGTCAAAGAGAGCAGCTACGCCTCTCCCTTCCCTCCTTCCCATCTGGCACACAGATTTACTTTCTGAGGGGAATTTGATTTAGGAACTCAGCAGGTTCAAACTCTCCCCAGAATTAGTTGTAAATCAGATTAGTTGCTCATCCCTGTTTACTGCATGTGTATTTGTGCTGATACAAGGAAAGGGGTGGGGGGACGAATGGCTGCTGGTGTGGACTGATCCATAGACACGCAGATCATAGAATCAACTGGGTTGGAAAAGACCTTTAAGATCATCAAGTTCGACTTTTACCCCAGCACTGCCCAGGCCACCACTGAACCATGTCACTAAGGGCCTTGTCTACACAGTTTGTGAACACATACATGTCAGATTGCCCTGGAAGAAGAAGAAATGACCCTGGCAGTTAAGCTTTTAGACTCAAGTCTTACAAGTAGCCTTCTTTCTAATATAATATGGCCTAGAAAGCTGTCACTTGCAAAGCATTGGTTTCCATCCTGATTTGGATAGTGGCTGCATACCATATGCTGGCTCTACGCTTGCAGAGATCAAAAACCTCAATCATTTGGCTATGTGAGTAATGCAGCACATCTAAAAGCCTGTTTTATTTGCATAGTCATCTGCTGCAAGAGTTTGAAGGGGTTGTTGAGCCAAGAGATAATTAAGAGGTAAATAGAACATGAGATTAAATAGTTGTTTCTTCTACATTAGATGGGATTTGAAGGATGTCTTTTGTGTAGCCATTCTAGAAGCGGTGTCCCATGAGAAACTTCAGTGAGCTGGAGAAGTAGATCAGGATGAGAATTGCAAATAGGGGAAGGCAGTGACTGGTGGAAGATGGGTAAAGGAGATGATGAAAGGCAGGCTCAGGCTGACTGTCTCGGGATCACTAGTGGGACTGTTTGTATTTAACAACCCATACCAGGAAAAACCGAGTCGGGTACTGATGATATTTGTGATGACACCAAGTTCAAAGGCATCCCTGAGTACGGAGGAGGAGATGAAGAAATAACTGGAAGACCCTGAGGACCAGGATGATGAAATGGAAGAGTGTGCACTGATGAGCAAACAGCAGCTCTTCTTGTTCTAAACAGCATACAGATACCCAAAGGAGGGAGGAAGGCAGTCTCTGTGTATGCTGGTCACAGCATAATAATATGACCAATGAATTTTCTGCTAGAAAGGAAAATACAAGTATTGGATTTAGCAATTTTATGTGACTTGAGGGGAGCAAAAGGTATTTCATTTGCCTCAATAGAGTTGTTCTCCTTAGGTGTTTTAAATGTACAAATGCTAAGAAGGAATTCAAAGCACAACGCAGTGTGTATGTCGGACTAGATACAGGAGCCTGGAACTGCATGAAGAATATGTTATGTCATGTCAAGGCATTGTTTAAATTTACAGGACTCCCCATTTTTGGGAATCTGTGTCCCCTACAGCTCTCCCGAGTCCCTCCTGCTGCTAAGACAACAGTGAGTTGTAGGCTTGTGGTGTAATGGGACACGTTCATTCTTACTGCACCTTCAGGTTGCCAGGCAGTCTGTTAAAAGTGACCTTTTCAGGGCAGGTCTTCACCACAGAGGTTTTTCTGCTTGGGCATTGTCTTGCTGAAGACCATGTATAAGACCAATTGGAGTGATGTTCTGTTACACCGCTTGTTTGGGGATGTCTTCCAGTGCAGCTTTCATTCTGGCTAGTGCTTCTATCTGCACAATAGCTTAGGGAATGTGGAAGGATGTTCAGACTCTCCAGAGGATCAGCTCTATAAGAGAAAGTTGGGACTGTTGAGCCTGGAGAAGAGAAGCTGCGTGGAGACCTCAGAGCAGCTTCCAGTATCTGAAGGGGGCCTATAGGGATGCTGGGGAGGGACTCTTCATTAGGGACTGCAGTGACAGGACAAGGGGTAACGGGTTCAAACTGAAACAGGGGAGGTTTAGATTGGATCTGAGGAAGAAATTCTTTGCTGTGAGGGTGCTGAGGCACTGGAATGGGTTGCCCATGGAAGCTGTGAATGCTTCATCCCTGTCAGTGTTCAAGGCCAGGCTGGATGAAGCCTTGGGTGCCATGGTTTAGTGTGAGGTGTCCCTGCCTATGGCAGGGGGGGGTTGGAACTGGATGATGTTAAGGTCCTTTCCAACCCGAACTATTCTATGATTCTATGATTATCCCTGCAGACTGTCCCAGAAGCTCTGGTGAGCTGCTCTGTATCATACAGTGTGTTGCTTTGCCATCATGTACGTGCATCTAAGCAGGACCAACTAAAGTGGACCTGAATTAGTTCATTCAGGAGCTGTCAAAGCAATGTGTGGTACTAAACAGCTGCAGCTATGCTGAGTGTTTCAGTGTCATCATGGGGATTGCCATTCCTTCTCTCAGAAGTCTAAAAACATGTAGAAGTCTGTTTTCTTCACTGTAACTTGCAAATACAGTTTCCACCTCCAAGTCCTTAGGCTATTATATTTTGATAGCTGGGTGGTATATTAATAGATAAGCAGTGCTTGCCAAGAACCCAAAATCTCTCAGTGCGGTTCCCAATGTGTACACTAATATTCGAGGCTGATAAATGGACTTTATTAACCAAAGATGGGCAGAAGGCCAGGAACAGAGGAAGCAAAGAAGTGGAAATAACAGGTTATTGCAGCTTTCTGTACTAGAAGGGTAGATGACGAACCAGTTTTATATGCTCACTCCAGTATGGAGTACCAGCCTTGCCTCCAGCTGGTATAAGAAGTGAATCTATATGATTTATTTAACTGCCTCCACATCAAAACCACTGACTCCTGAAATGCTTCTTTCCTATGTGTGAATTAGCAGGATGTTCTTTGTATTTGGCCCTTTTATCAGGTAAATCCACTGTGTATTGTTTTTTCCCCATTGCAAAGATACAGGCTTCAAAGCTTAAATACAGGCAGCCGTATTTGCATCTTAAACAGCAAAAAGGGAACTGTCTGGTGATAACAAAAGATGATGAGATTCTTCTGTTTCCTTTTGTTTCAGTTGTAGTGTAAGGGTGCTCTTTTGGCTTACACGTTAAAGGCACTGTGAGACAAAATAGCACAAAACTCCTCTGGGTTTTCATCTGTCACTTAAGTGATGTGTTAGTTAAAGAAGAACAAAGGGAGGTAAAGGAATTGGAATATCAGAGTCAACTTGAATAAGGTAGAATCTTCATTTTATACTTAAATGGGGTGGATGGAGAATACCTTACAAACTTCTGGCATGATGAAAATAGTGAATCCACGGGTGGTAAAGGGGTAAAAAAGAAGCACTGTGCCCCGAAGTCTAAACTAAGTTGTGTAGCTCTTGGTTTACAGGCTTTTAGTAAGCAGCCTCTGCTTATCACAGCAACACCAGCTCAGTGCTCATTGCCTTCAGCATGAAGAGGAGGGTTGGAGCCTGCGGAGCGGAATGCTTTGTTGTTCCAGTCTTTCACAGGCTTTTAAACACGACTGTGTTTTACTGTTAACAACCTGTTTGTGAGGGGGAGTGGAAAAGGCAAGGAATGGAAGTGTCAGCTGTGGGCATATTTAATTCAGTCACTCCAAGGTTCCTTTTACGTTGTTCCCTTCCTCCCTCCATGAAGACTGTCCTCTTCTGCAGGCCATTAAGCAGCTCACTAGGAGATACCAAGCCACAGGCATCACAAAGAAAGCTTTTCTTAGCTATTGCTCTGATAACTGCAAGAATACAGCATTTTTAGCCTGTGTTTCAGGCCTGTTAAGTCCTGTTTCTCCAGGCATAGTTTGACACTAACTCCTTTTACAAAGAACCTGAGAATAAATTGGATAAAAGCCTGAGGGTGGCCAGACCCCTAATGAGTAGGAGAGATATATCTCTTCATGGGTAGGTTTTTCCTCTCTTTGCTGCAGGAGAGCATTTTAGCAATGGAAACTGGAAGAAGGAGGAGATGAGCAAGGAAAGAGCATCAAACTGTGATTTGAGTTCCAGAGGAGCCTTTCTATTGAGTTTCTTCCTCTGTGTGACCTCTCTCTTAGAATAAATGACTGGTTTTGGTTAGGGAAATGAAACAGGCTGTTTCAGATGAGCCTGAGGAAGTAAATGGCATTGAACTGTTAAGTTTAGTCTGTATTTATTATATGGTAGGATCTTCTGAGGCATAATGATGAAGAATGACACCCGAGCACCCCTGTCTATCTGGGGCTGATGAGCACTTGGTACTCGGGCTGTGCAGAGCAGGCTTTGTTTAGGTTTGTCCTGATTTATGTGCTGCACCCCAGCAAGGGGACTGGCATTAGCCACCAGTTTTGCTTAAAGTATAAGCCAGAACCAATTTGCCTCTCGAATAGTTGAGCTTTGTTTAGCTCTACAGAGCAGAACCCACAGCAGCAGTAGTTTAGTTACTGAAATGATTTGATTTCACTCTCAATGCAAATGTGCTGAATGACTTTTTCCTAGTCAGTATTGGGGCTTATTTTTTACCTGTTGTCACACACAAGGGCTCTGTTGTCTGTCTTGTTCTCGATATATGCACTGATAATGCAGTGTGTGCTATGAACCTCATCCTTAAAGGTAAAAGGAAGTTGAAAATTTGCCTTTATGGGCTTTTGAAAAGTAGGTTTCACTTTGTGTTATTACAGCTATCTGTTTTATATTGGGTGAGTGGACACATGCATATGCTTGCAGGATAGTAATAGCTGAATGCCCTGGTTACACTAGAGTGAGGTAGTCATTGGCTTGAAGACAGTGTAATCTAAGGGAAGAAAAAGTACAAGAGGTCAGTACCACAAGGTAAGGACACTGGTTTGTAAACACCACTCTGAGGTTTAGTTGCTTTTAAAAACAGGCAGCAAACAGTGTTTTTCTGTTTCATATAAAACAAGGCAGCATTTGATAGGAGGTAACTGAAAGCAAAGTGAGACAGGGAAGTCCGGGAACAAGGAAGCGAACAACAGCAAGCAGCTTGTGGGCTACTGGAGAGAGGCAGAGAGCAGGGCATAACTGCTTGAAACAAACTGGATTTGGCAAGGGGAAACAGTGTCCAAGGTAAAAGGCCTGGAGTGTAACTTAATATCACCAGTGTCTGAAAACCCTCCCTGCTGCAGTGGCTTCTGCATCACTTTTCAGGCGTGATGGACCACATCTTTTCCATAGTCTGTATACCTTGCAGGTGGTGCTGTCTGGATCTAGGCTTGTGAATAACAACAGGGAGAGTGATCTGAAGATCATGAGACAGCAAATAAATGGTTACTTCGACTTTTTGTGTAAGTCAGGTGATTACATTCATGTTCATCAAGCCTACAGCGAGCCGGATCTTGCTCCTGGATCTTTTCAGAGAGCGCAGCCTTCCCACTATTTAGATCGAATCCCAACATTCCATAATAGTTCTAAAGGCTTCCTGGAAAGTTTCTTTTGTGCTGGAGCTCAGTGGGGGTACACTGCATAGTCTATTCAGGTGTTTGCTTGCAGGAAAATGCATTAATCAAATACCAGTGAAGGAAGTACAGCTTGCACGCACGGGTTTAGCTGATGCTTACGCAACCGCACTGATACAGAAGAGGTGATTGGAGTTAGTTACCAGTTTGCTTTCAGGGGCTGAGTGCCATCTAGTGCTTGCTTTCTAATGCAAGAAGCAGCGGTTTTACACAGCTGACTTTCCCTACGGTTGCATAAAGGACATGGTTTGCAAGCCTGCTTTTATGTGGTGCTTTCATGGAAGACTTTCTGGAGCTGTATGTAGAGGTGACACTGGTTTCCTGAGACTAAGACATAAAAATCAACAGGGGCATCAAAAATGTTGTATTTCTGTGGTGTTTTATAAGGACTCTTGAATCCAAGCACTGAGTTTTATCTCTGTTTTTATTTCCAGATCATGTATGGAACGCTAGTTTCCATTATAGTTCTACGGTCCGTTTATATAGTATTATGGTAAGTAAACGTTTCATTCAGTGGTATAAGATATGACTGAGTATTTGCATCTTTCTTTTGGTGGGCTTGAGAAATCAGCAGTGGCAAAATTTCTTTAACTAGGTACATAATGCCCATGGTCTGCCTGGTTGTAAGGGGGTGGATCATCCCCTTGCATTTTTATAGGGGCCTGTAGGAACAGGCCAAGGGGAATGGGTTGAACCTGCCCAAGGGGAGACTGAGCTGAGCTCTGAGGCAGAAGCTCTTCCCCATGAGGGTGCTGAGGTGCTGGCCCAGGGTGCCCAGAGAAGCTGTGGCTGCCCCATCCCTGGCAGTGCTCAAGGCCAGGTTGGACACAGGGCTTGGAGCAAGCTGCTGCAGTGGAAGGGGTCCCTGTCCATGGCAGGGGTTGGAACTGGAGGAGCTTTAAGGTCCCTTCCATCCTGAAGTATTATATTAATATGATTAATATTAAGTTACTTCTGCTAGAGAAGTTGTGCCAAGCTGAAGGTCACCTTTCTTTTCTCTACAAGTCAACCCCATGTGCACTTCCGGATTTAGTTCCTCTGCATTGCTAAAACATACTCCTGTCTTTCCATTGATGGTGCTAGCACTTGTCCCAGCCTGTTTCAACTTACATATTAACCATGATTTCAGCTTATTATGTTTCTTATTTCCTTAATATATATTAGCTTCCTACCAGTCATATGTTAGCATGGGGCTTGAAGTTGCTCCGAGCTTAGAGTGAAAATCATGGAACCATGGACTGGTTTGTGTTGGAAGGGACCTTAAAGCTCCTCCAGCTCCAACCCCTGCCACGGGCAGGGACCCCTTCCACTGGAGCAGCTTGCTCCAAGCCCCTGTGTCCAACCTGGCCTTGAGCACTGCCAGGGATGGGGCAGCCACAGCTTCTCTGGGCCATCACCCTGGGCCAGCGCCTCAGCACCCTCCCAGGGAAGGATGTGTTCATTATATTTAACCTAAACCTCCCCTGTTTAAGTTTGAACCCATTCCTTGTCCTGTCACTGCAGCTGCTGAGGAAATCTCAAAAGAGCTGCATGTTATTGCTTCCAGGCTGCTGCATCCTCCTGTCCCCATCATTTGTTGCTGTTCTTGCCCTGTTTCCCTTATGCTTCTCATCTCGTTCTTGGGGCTGCTTCCTTCCCAAGATTACAACTTGGCAAACGTCATTCTCTGTTCACAACGCATGTTCCCTATTAGATGCCAGTCTCTCTCTCATCCCTTCACAAAACACCACCATTTATTCCCTGAACATTTCTAGCTGTAATTACCTAATTACCAGCATGTACAACATACCATTTGATGCTCTTTCATGTCCTGGGCTTGCTTCTGTCTCTAGAGTACAGAGTTGGGAGTATTACAGTGTGGTCTCTGCCATGTACTTGCATGCTCTCCATGCATGTATTAGACTAAACAACTTTGCTGGCTTATATTGGCAATGCACTTGTTGTGAACAAGCACAACTTGTATGTGATCAGTTTGCCCTGTGGAAGAAGCTCCACCTGTCATCTTTTGCACGTCTTGGATGCCTCTGCTCACAGCTCTGAAACATGTGCTGTGTGTAATACAGCAGAGAAAGAGCAGCTGAGGAACGTGTTTTAACCCAGGATCCAAACTGTGCATTCATTATGCTTAAAGATAACTTGAAGAGTATTGCAGTCCATTGCAGACTTTAGGGTT
Source organism: Agapornis roseicollis (assembly GCA_002631895.1). Lineage (NCBI taxonomy): Eukaryota > Metazoa > Chordata > Aves > Psittaciformes > Psittacidae > Agapornis > Agapornis roseicollis. Next base: position 28,834 of record NDXB01008640.1, read on the forward strand.
GGAACTGTGTTTGATTTTGGACTTGTTACTGGGAAAGGAGAAAATGCTACCAACATCCATATAGGAAGTTACAGTTCCATGCTCCAAGCTGAATGCAGATAGTGAAGGGTACATTTATTCATGATGCACTTTCTTCCATATGATTCTTCAGTGTGTTTAGCGTATCCTAAACAGTATTCCCCCCCCCCCCATTAATTTTTTTCCATCCCAAATAACCCTCACCAATAANGCAGATAGTGAAGGGTACATTTATTCATGATGCACTTTCTTCCATATGATTCTTCAGTGTGTTTAGCGTATCCTAAACAGTATTCCCCCCCCCCCAATTAATATTTTTCCATCCCAAATAACACTCATCAATAAAACATAACATGAAATTACTGTTCTCTAAACCCATTCATTTGGTTAGTTGGAGTTGGAACTGGATGATCTTAAGGTCCTTTCCAACTCTAACTAGGCTATGATTCTATGGTGGTCTACAGTCACAAAAGACTAAAGTCACTTTGAAAGACCTTATTTAACCAAGTCCCCTTGTAGAGGGATATCATGGATTGGAAAAGAGCCTCTCCTCTGGGGAGAGGACTGATTTGTAACATGGCTGGTTTTTAACTGAAAGATTATAAATGGGACTGAAGAATTCATGCGTTTTTCCAACTCCAGTTTTCCCATTTGTTGCATTAGGACATAGCAGGATTTAGTGGAATAGTTAGAAATATAAACATATAAAAGACCAGTCTTGGAGAATGGGAAGTCAGGAGAAGAGAGGTGGTTAAATATAATACTTTAATAGATGAGATTTGAAGTTGATATTTCTCCTTTTGGGAAGCAAACCAGCTTATTGATGTATAATAGAAGTTATATATGTCATGTTGCCTTTAAAGCGTCTGAGACTAAACTTTGTACCATTTCTCTTTCTCTAGGGTATACCCATGGCTTAGAGGTCTAGGCTATACATCTTTAACTGTATTTTTAATGGGGTTTTTTCTTTGGAATGTGGACAACATTTTCTGTGATAAATTGAGGTGAGTCCTTTCACTTTGTCTGCATAATTCTTAATAGTCTTCTACCATAAAGTTTTCTTTCTTCTATGGTGTATATTCAAGTCCATCTCAAGGTATGTATTGTACACTGCATACAAAACATTCCTAAGGGTTTTAATCCAGTTAGCTTATGACTAGATTCAGCACTCAGCAGTGCTTTTATCAACTTCTTAATTCATAGAATCAAGGAACTGTTTGGGTAGGAAACGACCTGAAGATCGTCCAGTTCCAACCCTTTGCCATGGGTAGGGACACCTCACCCAAGGCTCTGTCCAATCTCACCTTGAGCACTGCCAGGGATGGAGCATTACTACTTCTGGTAGCCTGTTCCAGTGCCTTACCTCTAACTTCACTTTAAATAGAGGGAAAGTAATGTCACTGAAGTAATTTTGAGGGTCTGTGGCTTGCTACATCACCATTCTGTGATTCTAGGAAGGGTTGATGCCAGCATCCAGAAAAGTCCATCCTTGACTATCTGATATGATGTTATGCTGCTGTCCTTGGTGGGCAGAACTGTCCTAGTAGGTTGCTTTGTCAGGATCAGGTCATAGTGTGTGGTAAAGTTATCTAGTGTTCTCCATCTGTCCATTCTGGCTTTGTAGTCCCTGCACTAGGTTAAGCCAGTTGAAATAGTGCTCCAACAAAGTTTCCTTGAAACTCTTCTTTTAAAGGTTATAGGTGTGCTGAATATAAAACATGGTGCCTCGTAGACACATAAAATAGTTTGGGTTGGAAAGAGCCTTAAAGCTCATCCAGTTCCAACCCCTGCCACAGTCAGGGACCCCTTCCACTGGAGCAGCTTGCTCCAAGCCCCTGTGTCCGACCTGGCCTTGAGCACTGCCAGGGATTGGGCAGCCACAGCTTCTCTGGGCCATCACCCTGGGCCAGCGCCTCAGCACCCTCACAGTAAAGAACTTCTGAGCTTCCTCTGTCTTACTTTGAATCCATCATCCCTAGAAACGCTTGATCCCCATGGGAAAGAAAAGTTACTTGCCAACACAAGTGGATGGGTACACTGACTTTGCAGATATTGACATCAGGGTTCCCTTTTGCAGCTGCATCACATCACTGCTGAGCTCATAACCCCCAATTCACCAAGCCCGCAGGTCCGTGGGGCTTTTGAACTTGTTTCTAGGCTCAAAGATGACAGCAGCTGCTGAAGCACTTATTTCCATCTTCATTTTCTATAAAGGATGAACAAAAATTAGCATGTTTTCTGTACTACTTGTTTCGTGCTGGGAAAGGAATAAATATGCTCATGTACTGGCTTTAATCAGATGTCTGCAGAGCCTTGGATTTCTGCAGGTGCTATTATAACTCAAGCCTTTGGAGAAAATATACTTCAGTTCCTTGTAATTCTTTAGTCTCTAAAGATCTAACTTGTGAATCATCCACCTACCTGCTCTTTTTGCTTTTAATGTTCAAAACTGCTTATCAGTTAATGCTCCGAGTTTGTTTATCCATAGTTCACTAAATCTAGAGCTTATTAAAGAAAAGCAACCCAAACCAACAAGAAGACATCTGTAGCACTCAGCTTCCCTCATTAGATCCATGCACTTTTGAGATCTCCTGCTATCCAGGGGCTTGAAGGTTGTGCTGGACTGACAGTCTGTGTGTTCACTATTTCATTCCCAGCCTGACTGAACCCAAGCTCTATGTTCCTGTTTGTGACTGAGCAGCTCTGCAAGCTAAGCAGTAGCTCAGGGATTAGCATTTAGGCAGGGGAATTGAACGCTACAACATCAAGCAGTAAATATGTATTGCAGAAGCTGCAGGTTTTTCTCCCTTAACATCTGCCCCAAGGGATCGCTATCCCTGGAAGCGTTCAGGAACTGTGTAGGTGAGGCCCTCAGTGACATGGTTTAGTGGTGGTAATGATTGGACTTCATTAAAGGTCTTTTCCAACCTGGTTGGTTCTGTGATTCTGCTTGTGTTCCAGCTTGCAGTGTCATTCATGCCCACATGAAAGAGAAGCAGTGGATAGTAGTCTGTGTTCTTGATAAGTTGTGACACCCTCTCTGCAACATCTTGGACCATAGTTCCTGGGAGGCAGAATATCAGCCATGACTCCCTGTCAGGCCAGCAGCTGGGCATCTCAGTGTCCCTTAACAGAGAGTCACCCTCTACAAGCACTTGTTTCTTCCTGTGGTACCCACTGTGTGCTCCTGGCACAGTTCCTGTTTGCAGACCTTGTTCATGGGTGTCTACAGGTATTAAAGGGTGGAGGGCTTTTGTGGCTCACCAGGGTCCAAGGTGCCTCGATCTCTGCAGTGTCTCCTACAGGAGCATGGATCTGAAACCGCCACCTGCATCTCAGCTTCTCTAATACCGTGCAGCCTTTTGTTTCCTGCAGCTTAGTAACTTGATGTAAGAGATCCTCAACCTGTGCACACCTTGTGCAGGTACTTGCCTTTCCTCCAGGAGAAGGCTCTAGGCACTCACTACAACCTACTGCTTGTACTGAAGTCTCCTTCCTTATTGCCTCTGTCTTGGTGGAAGCAGCAGAAAGGCAAGCTGAGCTTCCATAGAGGCAGCAGAAAGGCAAGCTAAGCTCCCATGGAAGCAGCAGAAAGACAAGCTGAGCTTCCATGGAGCTAGAGAATATAGGTGGTGTGATTGCCAGATGTGATGTCTCATGGATCCCATTTCCTCTCTCAGACTTGAACACAGAATTTCATCCTATGCACAGTCATTCATAGGGTTTTGGGGGGGGAGAATGGTAGAACTCATTTGGGTATATGGGATGCCATAAGTAGGTTCCCTCATATTTAGGTCCAGAAGTAACTGATCATGCATTGTATGAAGAAGCATGTGCTTTCTTTAAATGGGTAAGGAAGCCAGTTTGCTAGTATCTTTCTGTGTTGAAAGAATAAGCTATAACTCCTATCCCTCACCCCCGAAAGCCTGACTACCTGAAGCCTCACTTGTGAGACACATATTATGTGATTTAAGAATCAAGCACTGTGATTTGAGATTGCTGATCTTGGGAGATAATCCACCGTTGCACGGTGTTCCTCTCTTACAGAGCACTGAGAGAGAAGATGCCTCCTGTTGTGGGAGCTGTGACACAGTTTCATGCATGGTGGCACATTCTCACAGGCCTGGGCTCTTACCTTCATATCCTGCTAAGGTAAGAAATATTTCCTAAGCTGGATGTTCATCAAGTAGGAGTTTTCCCACATTCAGATTTACTTCCAAACGTATCATCCAGAAGAGCAGGGAAGTGACTTAATAGACTTGGTGGGAGTTCCCTCTTTACAGGTGGTCTAAAAACCCTGCACAATGTAACCTTTAAATAGTCATGATTCCTCAGGAATATGTAATTCAGAAATGGGAACCCCATAGCAGTTAAACTGGCAAACTATTTGACAGTACATCCATTTCGAAACATAAGCTATTAATACCTGTCTGTTCTTGAGCAGCAATCCTGAGGTACTTCAACATGTTGAATTTTAGAGGCATAACTAATCTTTTTGATGGGCATTGGTGCTTCTGACACCTACCCAGACATCATGCTCTAGAGCAAGAGAGTGACAGTTGAACTGGTTGGAACAGGGCCATTCCCAGAAGGGCAAGTTACTAGTTTTAGAAGGAGACTTTATTAAAGAGTATAAGCAAGTCTGCAGGCAAAGCTTTGTCTTTTTGCTCTCTATCACCATCTAGTGGAACCAGGAGCAAAAGTAGAATTTAAGCTGAAATCTGAAGGATTTCTGTAGTTTGCTCATTATATCATGAAATAGCGTTTTATTGCTTAACCATAACCAAGAGAATATTTAACAGATATATTCTATGTACTTCAGAACAGATACATTTCATGTACTGTTGTATATGTCTAAACACTGTAATGGATATATTTTATCTATGTATGAGGGCTGGAGCAGCTCTGCTCTGGAGCCAGGCTGAGAGAGCTGGGCTGGGGCAGCCTGGGGGAGAGAAGAGAAGGCTCCTGAAGGGGAGAGCTGAGAGCAGCTCCAGGGCCTAAAGGGGCTGCAGGAAAGCTGGAGAGGGGCTTGGGACAAGGGCCTGTAGAGCCAGGCCAAGGGCAGTGGCTTGAACCTGCCCCAGGGGAGACTGAGCTGAGCTCTGAGGCAGAAGCTGTTCCCTGGGAGGGTGCTGAGGCAATGGCAGAGGGTGCCCAGAGGACCTGTGGCTGCCCCATCCCTCACCAGATTGGACACAGGGGCTTGGAGCAAGCTGCTCCAGTGGAAGGGGTCCCTGCTGTGATTCCACTGTGTGGCTGAGAAAATACTTGGGAAACAACTGCAGGGAGAGCGTGCCTTTCTTTGGGGTAGGACAGAGAAATCAGGCTTCTGCGTGTTCCCCAGGGGCCAGGGGAAGCAGACACTGATTATCTTCTCTGTGCAGCATGCTGGAAAACCCTTGCCCATGCTATCCAAACTCCGCATCAGCTTGCTTTCTGTAATGAATTTTTCTTCAGAGCTTATCTCAAGCTGTTTATGGCAGCAGACAGCCTGGCAGCCAAATGGAGCAGCTGTTTTCCACATACTCTGACATATTTTATATATACACACACAAACATATGTATGAATATATATACATGTACATATTTATAGATGCATGTGTGAATATATACATATGCATATACAAAAAACCTGACAGAGCAGCTACTGGAATGGTGCTAATTTTCCTTGCATTTTCTCTTTACTAGCTCTTTGAACCTCTGATAAAAAAGGAGAATACTGTGTTAGAGGCAGAAAAACTGATCTGTAATTAAATGTTCTGAAGTATCATAGAATCCCATGGTTTGGGCTGGAAGGACCTAAAAACTCCTCCAGCTCCAACCCCTGCCACGGGCAGGGACCCCTTCCACTGGAGCAGCTTGCTCCAAGCCCCTGAGTCCAACCTGGCCTTGAGCACTGCCAGGGATGGGGCAGCCACAGCTTCTCTGGGCCATCACCCTGGGCCAGCGCCTCAGCACCCTCCCAGGGAACAGCTTCTGCCTCAGAGCTCAGCTCAGGCTCCCCTCNACCTGGCCTTGAGCACTGCCAGGGATGGGGCAGCCACAGCTTCTCTGGGCCATCACCCTGGGCCAGCACCTCAGCACCCTCCCAGGGAACAGCTTCTGCCTCAGAGCTCAGCTCAGTCTCCCCTGGGGCAGGTTCAAGCCATTGCCCTTGGCCTGGCCCTACAGGCCCCTGTCCCAAGCCCCTCTCCAGGTTTCCTGCAGCCCCTTTAGGCACTGGAGCTGCTCTCAGGTCTCCCTGGAACCTTTTCTTCTTCAGGGTGAGTGACCAATTGGTCGTCACCAATGACCACTTTAAAAAGTGAGGTCGTGCATAGGAAACGACCCCATGAGGGAAAAGGATGTATGAGAACAAAGCTGTGACACAGAACTGAGCTGTGCTGCTTCCCTCTCCTTAACATCTGCTGTATTTTGTGGTACACTGATGTCATTTCATCCTTCCAAAATGACAGGCTCTAGTCCCTGTTTGGTCTGTTCCCTAGTGGAGAGAGAATTTACTTCCCTGGGTTTCTCTCTTTCTCCCCCACATAGGCCACAGGGTAGGTTAGTTTGCTAGTCATAGCCTAGCACAGAGGGATCTACTGTAGCCAGTGTCTCCTATGTTGTGTATATCTAGGCAGAGTGGGTAGCCTTGCAATTACAGAAGCAATACTTTTCTAGCTGGAAAATAAGACTGGGATTAATATATCATTGTTGTTTTATCTACCGTCTTATACATGGAATTTTAAGCATGCTTTTCTCCTTTTCCTCAGTTTATACACAAGGACACTTTTCCTGAAACACAGGCCAAAGGTGAAGGTAAGCAAGCTCTGTTTTGTGTCCATTAATGCCACTCCACCATTTGGATACCTTATGCTTTGAACTTTTGCTGGGACTCACTGATCGTTTGATGTCTGCTTACATCCCAAGTAATGCATTTGAAATGATGGTTAATAGTGTTTGGTTTCTGTTGCAAGAGAAATCTTTCTCCTTCTTCCTCTTTTTCTTTTAACAGTTTGTCTTTGGAATCTGGCCTATTCTTCTTGTGGAACCACCCAAGAAGCTTTGACTGAGACCCAAGCCGTCACCTGCGATCACCTAGCCTGGCTGAATAAAGAGATTCAACAGTTCCTATGGCTGAAGTATCAAACGTATGGATCGATTCAAGTACCATTGCTACAAAAGGACTTCTCGGTGTTCCCAGGCCAGCACAGAGCAAAGAGTTGGCACACTAGGGAAATAATGTTTAGTACAGCTTTATTCTAAGTTGTTAAAACAAAGATGAAGACACAAATATTTTTATGTATATATTGTATAGCTGATGATACTGAGCTAATATTTCGTGCTGGTCACAGAAAACTAACCATTTTTGAAGTGGAATTGCAGATGTTTTTCATTCAGTTGTTCTTTCTGTGGTTGAAACTTATATTAGTAACTGAATGACAAAGGCAGGCCATTGATGGCCGAGCTGAGCAGTTGTGTGGCCTATAGTGAGCTGAATGCTTAACCTGAACTACTTTAATCTTGCACTTTTATACAACTAATGAAGTATGTAATGATTGATTTAGGGCTTTATTCTATCCTGCTTTTCCACAGCCTCCTTTGCCCTTTATATTTGAAGCAAAGCGGTTGGGATACCTGTGCCATTTAGTTCCTTTTGTACCAAGTTTCCATTTTCTCTTTAGTCCAACTGAATACATCCTGGAAGATGTTCCAAAGTGACCAGCAGAAGACGCTTAAGATGGTGAAGCATTATAAGGGTTCTTGTTTGCGTGTGGAAACCGAGTTCTTCATTTGTTTGACCAGTGATCCGTCAGGAGACTGCAGGGTGACTGTATTAACACAAGAAACACTTTTGTTATGTTTTAAAAGTATTACTTCCATGCCTTTTCTACCATTACTTTTTACCCCCCACATCCCATTCATACCACAGATTGACAAACACCTTCAATATGTGCTTTGAGTTCATCTCTTCCCCTTATTTGACAAGTCTTAAATACTGGTCTGACTTTCAGAAGCATCTTCTTGCCCGGACATACTGAAGCAAGAGTAAAGAACAAGGTGGATGTAGGAAATTGGCAGCACTTTGCTTCCTCTTCATCTGTCCATCACACGGTTACTCTGTGGAAAGTTGACCACCTTTTGGAGACCAAGCTTTGGGGGATTAATGGAGGGGACAAACTCTCTGGTTTGTGCCATTTTACCTACTCAGATGATGAAAATCAGTAAGAAAGCATAAAGAAAACATTGAACTAATACAGTTCTTCCAAATATTATACCTCATGTTGGAGGGTTTGACTTCAGATCTTGGGACAACTATCCTGCAGAGTGTTATCTCTGGGTCTGGTAGCTGCCATGCTATGCTGTTGCTCTCTGCTTTTGATGCTCTGAGGGATTTATCCTTCTTGCCATGAAGGAATAAAAGGGAAATGCTCAGACTCATCAGAAACCCCACTCGGTATTGATTTAACACATGCCCAAAGCAGCAGAGTGTGGGATTATAGCTACAACTATCTCTCAGATCACAAAGTCGTGGCTGTTGTACAATCAGTGCCGATTCAAATGGTCTCCATTAATGTCTCCTCCTTTAATGTCTTTTCCTCCTGTTTGCAGCTCAGCTGCATCTTCTGTGTCCATCAGTAGCACTGCCACTGATGTGACTCTCCAAAGAAAATCACTGCTTTTCTTACATGACTGACCCTGGACTCTTGGGATCAGATAGACCCAAACTCGGGTCTAGAAAAGGATACATAACCTTGAGTGACTTCAGTGAGCTTTAAGCACGTGCTGAGAGCAGCACATTTCAACCTAGAAAACACTACAAAGACTCCTGAAGGATAATGTTAGAACTGATTTGTTGTCTGTAGGTTCCAGTTCCATAGCCAAGGTCAGCATCTGTGTGTGATCTTCAGACAGAAAGAGGTCGGAATTAGAGCACAAGAGGAAGGAAAATGCTGCCTTGGATCAAGTGTCTTTATTTATATATTTTGTAAAGAGATTTGAGAACTGTTCTAAAAATGTAGCTTAAAAAGAAGTGCCTGCCTATTCCTCTCCAGGCTCTCAAGCATGTTTCTGCACACTGCATCTGATTGTCTTATTTAGGCTATATTTAGTTTACACGTTTTCCTAAGTTAGGGAAAGAGTCCCATAACAGGACATTGCAACAAGACACATCAGCAGTCACTTGTGACATCTGCTAAGGATGGGATTGTCCTTAAGAATATGAACAAACCCTTTATTTTAGTGGCCTTAGTTTTGTTACTGGAGGATGTGGGGGCTCTGGTTGGTTTCCCTGTAAATCAGGAACCAGATCATGCTGGAAAGCTGCTTTATTATTGGTAAAGCATCCTTATAATGGTTTATATTACAGAAGTTTATTGATTTTCCTACACATTTGTAACTAGAAAGTATATTTTTTTTCCCCAGATCCTGTTGAATTGAATTGTCAGGGTTTAAGAAACAAAGGTGGAAAAGCTCTTGTCACTGATGGTTTTATCTTTAAAAAGAATTATCATGTAGATTGGCTTCTTTCTTCATTCCAAGCAGCCAAAACCATGCACACCNGAAAGTATATTTTTTTTTTCCCCAGATCCTGTTGAATTGAATTGTCAGGGTTTAAGAAACAAAGGTGGAAAAGCTCTTGTTTGAATTCCATGCTGCTCTTAGCTTTTCATTCCAGTATTGTCACTGATGGTTTTGTCTTTAAAAAGAATTATCATGTAGATTGGCTTCTTTCTTCATTCCAAGCAGCCAAAACCATGCACACCTCTACCANCACTGATGGTTTTATCTTTAAAAAGAATTATCATGTAGATTGGCTTCTTTCTTCATTCCAAGCAGCCAAAACCATGCACACCTCTACCACCCTTCCAGCAGCCTTTGTTACAGGTTATGTTAGACCCTGAAGAATGTAATTTCTATGTGTTATCCTTTATCCTATAAATCACCTAAAGTGATGGGTGCTTTGGTTTGACTGCCTTACTGATCTTGGGAGNCCAAGCAGCCCATGCACACCTCTACCACCCTTCCAGCAGCCTTTGTTACAGGTTATGTTAGACCCTGAAGAATGTAATTTCTATGTGTTATCCTTTATCCTATAAATCACCTAAAGTGATGGGTGCTTTGGTTTGACTGCCTTACTGATCTTGGGAGCGATATTGAAGATGCCAAGCCAGTTTTAACTGGGTGTCACTGAGATTCTGACTGCCTTTTCTTGTGCCTGGAAAGACATCCTTATTCCTGTAATGTGTTAAATGTCTGTTAAATTGCTTTATATTTATATCACTTGTATGACATGCTGATTTCTTTCCTTACAAACCTTCGAGGAGCACATCCCAAACTTTTCTTGCACTACATCTTGTATCCTTGATCCCATTTTTCGAGTAGGATTCAGACAGCAGCTACTTAGAGGAATTAGGGAAGTAGCATGTATTGTTTAATACCAGTCCTATGGGATGTGTTGGACAGACTTGATAGCAATGAACTCTTTTATTTAACATCTATGAAGAACCAGGACATCTGCCACTTTATGACCATCAGTTTGGCACGGATCAGCAGCAAGCAGTTCTGCAGACCGTGAGTTGAATAATCTTGGAAATAAGAGGAAAACCTCCACAATACTCTCCCAGTACAGATCAACACCATACCTTCTGCTGGGAATCTAGATCTTTCTGGATACAGCTCAAGACATGCGTTATCCATAACGGAAGAGAAGACATGATAAACAGAAATGTGC
>NDXB01008641.1:17241-29209 GCA_002631895.1 Agapornis roseicollis
TTTTTTTTTTTTTTTTTTTCTTTTCTGTATGGCAGAAAAAATATTGTCTGCATGTAGCGATTTTGCTTTTGAAAGATTCCTGTTAGCATTGGTAACAATTAAACAGTTGAAGTGACCAACATCTTAAAGGTTTGCATGCTTAGGGAAGTCAGTTGTGCTTTGGAAGAGTGTTTACATATTGATACCACGATCAAGCATAGAGTTTATAAATCGCAGGAAATCCATAAAGGTTTGATTTTGATGGGAACCTAAAGTAGAAAAGAAATATTCTTGAATGGTGACCATCTTAACAGAAAGGAGCGCTAATGACAGGAGCAGAGCCTAAGGTTATTTTCTCAGCTACAAATGTTACAATAACAGCTCCAAATGAACTTTAAATATAAAAAGAAACAGAATACTGCTCTCTGACATTTAGGTAGCAGTAGGAATGCTTTTGTTGTATTTGTGTGGTTTTGGACTCCAAACCCAATTATATTGCAAATATTTGAATTATGGTTAAAAATTTCTTCCTTTGGCCTTAACAGGTGTTTAGGTTTTGGAGCACTAGGTTAGTAGAAACAAACCATGCAGGGAAGCATTCACTAAGTAACTAGTCCTAAGTGATGCTCTCAATGTTTAATACCTGATCTGATGTTCTTGGTAATGTCAGCTGAGCTGCTTAAGGGAACTGGGAATTTGGTAGTGCATGCCACTATTTTGAGGAAGATGTCTTCCAGTAACTAGAGCTAGTCAAAATATCATTGACTCACAGAAGTGGAGCAGTCTTATGAGTAAAACACATTCCTGAGTCTATCACAAAATTATTTAAAACTTGATTGCTGTAATCTCAAAGAGTTGATTTTTTGGCTGTACACATTTCCTCATATTAGTTAGCCAGTTTAATTCAAACAGCTTTTATAACACTTTTTTTACTTATTTAGCTTTAAAAGCAGTGCTTGTTCTACATGTGAGATATTCCTACTATGGAGATATTCATATTCCTGAAAAGCCACTGTCAGCAATTCTTCTGGGATGTGGGAACCTTAATGTGTCTCTGCTCAGAGTTGAACCTAGTCTTTTCCAGAACATCCCAGAAGAAATATTTGATTTCATAAGTGTACTGAAGTGGATTTCTTTCAACCTCTCCTCTGACTCACTGAATACTTAATTTTTCAGCTGGATAGTAAAATGAAACATCATCTGAGCAGTGTGCCACAATGGTGTTGATGTTTTCTCTCATTCAGGGCAATAATTATGGTGATACAGTTGAAAGGAAATTTAAGAGTGCTGATAATTTGAGAAATGAAAACTACACCTTCAATTGGCTATAGGGTATTTATAAATGGCTTTGCCTATCAATCTTAAATAAATACGGGTGTGCAATTTGGAGAAAAAAATGCTGTACGGTCCCACCTTGTTAAGCAAAGGGAATGAGAAATTCCAAGCCTAAGTTACTCAGGATCTTTTACATGAGTGAATGAGAAGCAAGGGTAGGAACCTGTAGCTTCATGTGTATATGTTATGTTATCGGCAGAGTTGCAGACTGTCTTGGTACTTGTTAGCAAACAACATCGTTGTTTCTGACAGTGCAGTAAACTGGACTGGGGAACATATGTCAAAAGAGTAAAGTTTTGTCTGGGTCTTACTCTGTTTCAGACCCAGGTTCTTCACTTTACATATGACTGGTCTTTTTCTAATGTTGGCTCCTTGGCTATATAGAAGTTCATTTGTCAGCAGGTAGGGGTATGCAAATTCCTGTTTATTTGAAAGGACAGACTTTAGGGAGAGGTATTTTTGGTAAAATATCAGAGAACGTTTGGGTTGGGTTTGTGGTGGTTTTGGGGGGGAGGGTGGTGGGTGTGGGCTGGTGGTGGTTTTGGTTTGTTGTTTTTTTTTTTTCTCTATCTTTGAGCATTTTCTTCTTGAATTTCATAAAAAGTAGCTAAGATTGGTCATATATCTTTGAACCTGTTCTTCCCCCTTGCACATTTTATGATGCTGTATGACACAAAAGTGATAACAGGAGTGAAGGATCTGACAAAGTATGGAAGACCAATGCCTGCTCCCTTCTCTGAACAGCAATCTATCAGATACACTGTCAAGAGGAAGACATTTGTAGTGTTTAATAGAACGTTCACAATTTCATGGGACCTATGCCTTTAGGCAAGAAAGTCATCTAAAGGTATTTACTGCAGTAGGTGACCATAAAACTACTCACTTCCAGAACTAAGAAAAACAATAAATTTTGCCTTGGCTTTTGCAGTAATTTCTTGATATCCTTACTCATTGTGGAACAGAAATACTGAACACAACCTCCCCACACACACATTTATCAGAAATGTTTGTACCAAATGAGAGAATGCAAGTACAGAAAGGAGGAATAATGTGGTTTGTTCTGTTTTTAAATCTTTCAGAAATGGTCAGATAGTGACATAAACTGCATGAGTTTTTGCCCGTCCCTTTTATGTTGGGCATAATGACCCTGTAAAGGTCTTTTACTATAAATTTAAAATTCTGAAAGTATTGTCTCAAATGGCATAATAGAAAACAAATATAGAGAGACATTTTGATGTTAAGCTTAAGTGACAACTGCTTGTATGACTGACTGTGGTAAAATTAGAAGGTTAGCCTTAAATTGGCTGGCGCCACGGTCTCTCTGTCTGTTTGGAGATTAACGTTGGAACATAAATGACTTGGATTAAACAATCCAGCACATTTTCCTCCTTAGGCTATCATACATTGGGTGAAAGACTAAAAAAAAGAATAGGTGCACTTACATTCCTATTGACATGCAAGGCTGGACAGTGAGAAGTGACAACTCTTCCCCCCTTATATTTTTTTTTCAGCAAATCCATTGCTAAAAGAAGTTAGATAACCCAACTTGTGCTGATGGGTTATCTTTCTTTATAACTTCATATGTATATGCCTTGCCATAAAAAAGTTGTGTTTGCATTACAAGAAGTATGTTAAATCTCTGGGTAATGTGGTAGATGTAACAAAAATGCTTGTGGATTTTTCATTTACATAATGTGTAAAACCAGGCCACATAAATGTTTATTTGCAACTGGAAACTTAATTGAGTTCAGGACTTTTTTAAAAGCCTTTGAACAATCAGAATGTTTATTACTATGATTTTTTTTTTTTTTTTAAAAAAAAAGGGTGGTAAAGCAGCCCACTATTTTTCAGAACTGTCAGGCACTCGGCATAAGGAGTTTTTCAGATTCTGGTCTCTCCCTATATTTCTGAATTCCCATCACAGCACTGATGTCTCAGGCCTGTAGATCATAAAATCATAAAATAGTTAGGCTTGGAAAGGACCTTAAGATCATCTAGTTCCAAACCCCCTGCCATAAGCAGGGACACCTCACACTAAACCATGCCACCCAAGGCTTCATCCAACCTGGCCTTGAACACTGCCAGGGATGGAGCACTTACAACCTCCCTGGCCAACCCATTCCAGTGCCTCACCACCCTAACAGGAAAGAATTTTTTCCTTACATCCAATCTAAACCTCTCCTGTTTAATTTTTAACCCATTACCCCTTGTCCTGTCACTACAGTCCCTAATGAAGAGTCCCTCCCCAGCATCCCTATGAAGACTGTTTTGTTGGTTATTACAGAAATGCACATTGATCACCCTTGCAAAAAGAAAAGGTATCATTTCGTGAGTTAGTTTTTCTGTACCGCTAGTCTCAACATATTTGCTAAAAATGACCTTTTTTTATTCTTTAATCTTGACGATTTCTTCTGAACAAATACCTGACATAGTGTTGAGGGATTATTTTTTTTTTTCCCCTATAATTTTAATGAACTCTGTCTTCTGTTTGCATTCAATATTAAAAATTGCTGTTTCTTTAATTGCAGCTTATTCAAGCAGGGAGTTCAGGGAATAGTTTTGGAGAACACAATGGTTTTCTTTTGTTGTGGTATTTTCAAATTAATATAAATAATAAAAATAGTATTTTCGAATTCTATAATATCCCACCAAAACACATTGTAAATATAATTAATAGAGGAATTTTCTTAAAGCAGTTTCCAGCCTGATAAACAGAAGTATAGAGAAGTAATTTTCCTAACACTACAGAGAAAATATTTTGGGATTGTAGCACAAGAATCTTGAATCTCCTTCCTTTTTTTCCTCCTTCCCTTCTGAGTTTTAGGCACTATCCCATATATGTTTGAGTATGGAATAAGAAATGCATTGCTTTATTTCCCTTTCATCTTCATTAAACAGGCTTCATGATGAGAAACTTACAGCCATTGTTAGGTATTATCAAAAACAATTAGAATCAGTAAACAGGTGCTTTATAGCAAAAATAAAAGTGCTTGTAGTGTTTTATAGCTCAGTTCCTCTATTATTCTCTTTGCTTTTGACCCAAAGGAAGTTTTAATATAGTGGATAACTAGTTTTAAAAATTATATTTTTCTTTTGTATGCTTCCTTGCCCATAGTTTCTCTGCTCTGAAATAGTGAGTTGTCATTATCCTCTTAGTTGTATGCAGAAGTAATACTGAAGCAAAGAGATATTTTCAAGACTTCTGCATTGAAATAAATCCTTCTTATCATTTAATTCAAACAAAAGTAAAATCAAACTAAAAGGCAAAGGAAACCCAAGCTCCAAAACCCATTAGTAAATAATATAAGGATTACTGGATATAATTTTAAAGGTTGAAAATAAAGTTACAGATTTTTGTGAAGTTTTCAGGTACTCCAGGTGAAGGTGTAGTTCCACTAACTCATTCTTGACTGCTGAAATGCTTCAACTTGAGCTGATTAAAGTGTGTGCAACTGCGTCTTGAACAAAATAAAAACTATAGAAAGTCTAAAGTCTTGCCTAGGGGTATGTTCAAGAGTGTTTTCATGTTTGGGGCTAGTTCCTGATGTTAGGAAACAGGGCAGAAAAATGCTTTAGTTATTTGTTTTTAATCTATACTCTGGCACCTTAGTTCTCTTAAACTGCTACTGCACATGCCTCAGACAATAAGTCCTTAACTTATAGTGGAGTTTGAGTATTTTGTGTCAAATGTATATTTTGGTGCTGGGTTGACTTAACCTAAGAGGAAAGTTGTATTAATACACATCTCATATCCCAGTTACCAGTTTTCACCTTAGAGGTGTTACTGCATAGTACCGTATTTGTCTTATATGAAAATATACAATATCTCTAAATGATCTTTACGGAGAAGAAACAGTGGTTGACAGCTGTTTTGCAGTTGAAGCACATCCTAATGTGAGGCTCAAGGCAATGGACTGATTTTTAGTACAGTATTGTCATGAAATCTCAGTGCAAGTCTATATGGAAGGGAAGGTAATTTTTTTATTAAAACTGATTTCTTTCGGCCACACACATTCTCTTGCTTTCATATACTACCAAGCACCAAAATATGTGTCCAGGTAGTCTAGCTAGGAACTTGAAGTCATGCTGGGAAACACTGCCAAGCAAGTCTTTTTGTACAGCTTCTGGGTTGTTAATGCTGAGTTTTGAATGTGACTTTTGCACCCTAAAGAATTTGACAGTAATGATAATTTTTTCCTTTCCTCCTGCCCCACCTCTGTGAGTCACTTGGAAATGCTGCTGATTTTATGCACTGTTACTGTGTCTCTTTTGCTGCACTTTTTTATTCCCCCTTAAGATTCCTCTCCCCTTCCCGTTCCTTACCTCCCCCTGTTTTGGTTGTCCTGAGAATCATTTGCAATCTTAGTATCTTGATGCCTTCAACACCTGTCAAAAATTTATGCCACTTTCTTTTCATTTCTTCTGTTGCTTTTATACCCTTACCTTCCAATTCACACTTCATTTATTCCAGGTTTAAAGTTTTCATTTCATACCTTCACAATTTGATACTGGAAAAAAAAAGTCTTATAGGAACAAAGACTGCAGACTGTAATCTGTGGCTGCTATTGCAAAGCACATGTTTTCAGACTGCCTTTATTTACATATGCATAGAGTGATTTGGACATTTAAAACAATCTCTTATAACAAAAGCTTATCAAAGCACAGCATGTTTGGTATGGCTTTCCCTGGGGTGCAGTGGAAAAGAGAACAAAATATGCAGTTGTGTAGAAAGTGTTATGCTAATGGAAACAGTCTTAAGAGGCTATATAAGGAAGCATGGACTAAAGCAACTTAATTCAAACACAATATAATACGTAATTGCAATGTAACATGAGTTCCCTTGAATATAATGGTAAAAATTGTATAGATTTCCAACATCACAAAAGCAAGGCCAGACATCACTAAATTACAGCTAAAATTCTGTGATTTAGAGTTCAAAAAATGGTAACATCTGTAACAAGGAAACTGTGGCAATATTTATATTTAGTGATAACGCTTAGTATTCTGGTCTTGACTACATTTGCTTTTTAGAAATCCAGAAAAACCATAGAATGTGCCACACTGATACCGAGTCACTACACAAGCAGATCTTTGCTAGGGAAATCACTGAGCAAGATACTCACCTAGACTGGTATTTTTGCAAAGAATTCCTTGTAAGCCTTTCCTAATGATTGTCCTCCTTTTTCTGTTGGCAGTGGTGATTTGTCTGTTGTCTCATATGTCAGTTAGCCTAAGATAAAGAAAGGACATGAGCAGCAGGTATGTGATCTTCTCTTTATCTCTCCTTCAATATTTCAGGAGTTTTACTTTAAATGTGGAGCACACCCAACCAGTGACAGTGAAACATCTGTGTCTTTGAACCTCGTTACAACAAACAGTCGCTGTATCACATGTATAACATGCACAGATATTAGGTAAGTACAACAAAAATTGGCAGAGATGCACAGTCTTGGTGCTTCAGACTACTCATCAATTTCAAGGAGCTTTTTTCCTCTTCTATTTTTCCTTCTAAGCATTTGTTTTCCCTAGTATCATGGTGGAATATGAGCCACGTTTTAAGGTGTGTCTTTTTTATTTTGCTGGCATGATTACAATTTATATTCTTGTACCTTAATTGAGTAGCACATGGAGATATAACTGCTTAAGTTTCTACAACCTCAGGTGCTCAAGATAGTAGCGTGTGTAGACCTTTGATCCTAATCTGTATTTAAGAGCCAGTGAAAGAAATCCTCAATCTTGAGGGGGACAAACTGTTCCTGCAGGAAGGAACTTTTTGGTGTTTGCTTTATAAATCAAAGTAAAGTGCATCTGTTCTCATCTTCTTGTTTACTGCAGTTTTAAATACTGTAATCTGTCTTATCATATGGTATTTGGGCACATACATTCAAGAACACTGTAACTTGCAAATGCATGGATTAAAAACTAATTGCCCAAGAAAGACAGCTACCATTGCTGTGAAGAATTATCTGAAACATGTTTATCTCCTGATTAGGAGATGTTTTGTGGTGGAATTTCAAAACTAATAACACCATGTTATATACTCTACTGCTATTGGGTTTTGCATTAGAAGGAATTTGGAAAAATCTTACAGGATAGTAGGAAGCGTGATTGAAACTGTTAACAGATATCTTTTGGGGGAAGAGAAGCTGGGTTCCTGGAAGTAAACTTCCTATTGAAAATAATAGGTTGTTGTTCTATCACAGAGCTAATATAATTATATTATGTTGTACTTGCATGCTACTGCATTGATAATGGTTGGTTGCTGACATTATTTGGCTCAAGAAAATGACTCTTAGAGACTGAAAGATAATTAGGCAGTGCAGAGAAGAGTACATTGTCCATCACTACCCATATACACAGCATTTACAGCACTGCCATACAGAGACTACCTTGCAAGCAGGATATGCTGAATTAGTTTAGATAGCTTGTCCCCAGGAGTTAAGTATGCAGAAACATTAACCTCTCTGTAATTA
Organism: Agapornis roseicollis; assembly: GCA_002631895.1. Classification (NCBI taxonomy): domain Eukaryota; kingdom Metazoa; phylum Chordata; class Aves; order Psittaciformes; family Psittacidae; genus Agapornis; species Agapornis roseicollis. The sequence continues at coordinate 25,029 of NDXB01008641.1, forward strand.
AGGATAACATGAAGTTTCTGTTCTGAGCCCATCTTTCACCTCTTTCCAAGAGTAAAAGGGAAGAATATCAGCCATAAATATACTTAGTTAGGCTTGAGATCTTGTTGTAATTATTTCTATAAAATTTGAAATGGTTACGTTGGCATTTTCCTGAATTGATATATTCAGTACAGACCTAATCACTCATATTCATGAAGTTATAACTTTTCCTCCATTTTGTGGCAAAATCCTAAAGGGAAGAAAGAGATAAGACTTATTTTTCTGGATTTGCTTAGCTGAACAGCTTCTGGAGCTAACTGTTGGTTTCCAAAACTGTATTAGTAAAGTTTAGTGATATTCTTGTTGACATGTCACAAAAGCATATCAATTCTCATTATTTTAAGACATCAAATAACTATGGGAGACCTAAGATTCAGTAAATTTCTAGATCAGCACACAATCTGGAGTATTTATTTACAAATAAATTTACTGGATTTATACACTAAACAGGGAAGGAAGACACATCTTCCTGTTGGCCTCATGCTATTCACATTCTTTCTAGCTTACAGGACCCCTTCTGAGATGCCATTAAGTGATCTTGAAGTATTTTATTTCTAAAAGTTTGTAGGAGATTTGCTTTAATACTCTGAGAAACAGGGTAGTATGTGGGTGCCTGAGCATCTAACAAGCACCTACAATTTCTAGTTACCTATCTATGATGGGGACAACAGCTTCTTTGAAGTTATTCATACAAATAACAAGTCTTTCAGTCTTGTGTTTATATTACATAGGAGATTGAGTTGTTCATAAATAGATTTGTCTTCCATTATGGATCATAGAGATACACTTTTTTAGGTAATAAAAGTTCAGTTTAGTTTTTCTGAGTGGCTGACAGATTTTAGTTGATCGTAGCAGGATCTCAGAAGCCTGTGATGTAAGAGGAATAAATGGCAGGTATCATACAACTGCTCTGTAAGCTGTCTTTATCCCTTTCAATCTCCGTAAAGTCAGGAGAATATTCTGGCTCAGTATGTCTTGTTGGCTGTGGAATTAATTGCTTGGCAGGCAGCATTGAAATCAGTTATCCCAAGAGTGAACAGGAGAGTAATCCAGCAGCCTTCTTGCAGTTTTAAAGGTTGGAAATGGACTCATGCATTTATGTATTCAGAATTTGACTTCTAAGCCTTCCTAGAGCTATAGGTGTAGGCTTCTCTTTTGTTCCTCAAGTGATGCAGTGAAATGAAGACAAGGGTGGTATCTCTCCTGCCTTATGGAATATTTCATAAGATTTTGTGGGTGACCGCTATTCTACCTCCTAATCTCTTACTCATAAGCAGGTGTTTTATACTGAGGAACTTCACAAAATGAAGGAAGTATACAATATTATTTCAATTACTTCTCTCTTTCATGGTTAACTAACATTAAATTCTTGTACCTTAATGCTGTCATAGTGCAGATAGCACTGTTCCTTGCATGAAAATGCATACCAAAGAGAATTGTAAAGTAGCTGTTGGTCAAAGTTGCAAGCAATGCTTGGACTCAGGATTGATACTTATGAAGTGTCTTCCGGGAAGAGATGGTTTTGGCACTGTCTTCTGTGGTATATTTACAGAACTGGGTTCTAGGTACAGGTTAAAGGCCAAATTGGTACCTCAGAATTGTGCAGCAAGGGTGCAGACTAAACTACTTAAAAGTGGCTAGTTCTTCTGTGCCTCCTAACAATTCATTGGGCAAAAGGAATGGTTTGCCTTACTGGAGTGCAGAGCCCTGCTATGCATCTATGCCCAGGTATGCACCCTATTAAATGAAAGAGACAGCAGCTGATCCTGATTGTAAGTCAAATGGCAACGACTGACAGATATCCTACACAGTACTTTGATAGGTAGCCTGGCTATTCATCACAGCCAGCTTGGGATAATCTTAAAGCTGAAAATGTAAAGGCTTTTTGCTGAAACTAGGGCTGCAATGAGAGTACACTTCTTACCCTAGTGGTAAGATGGTAGGCAAAAGGATTATTCATGTAATAATATTCCATTTGCAGGGCTTGGGAAGCGTCAAAATGCATCAACAAAAACTATGAGTACAATGAAGGGGTGAAATTGCTGAACAACTGAGCTTTGTGGGATAAAGAATATCTATGTCCAGGACCTGTGTCCACTGGTTTCTTGGCTACTTTACATATTTCTAGACTGCAGGAAAAGTCATCTGTTCCTGACAACTTACTGTGTTTTTCTTAAGCTCTCCTCTCTATTAAAAAGAATATAATTCTAAAAACACTTTCTCTAGGCCATGTTACAGGAAGTAAAATACAAGAAAATTGTTTTTCCTCACCATGTCAAAATATTGATACACATTTCCATCTTCCTAGAGTTGGAAATGAGAGTTTCATTTTGCTAGTGGTGAGAATTAGAAGTGCCGTATGTTCAAGGGTAACTAAATTTTTGAGAGGGTATCCATGCATTAAGTGTTGATTATCTTTCCAAAGCTTGATATTTTTTTTAAAGCAACAAGTCTTTTATACAGTTTTGTGTAATATTAAACATTTGTAGGTGATATCAAGAACGGAGATACCAAGATGGCCATATTAACTGTTGGTTTTGTTTTATATGCAAATCTTGTGAGTTTCTAAACTTCATCTTTATGTTTAGATGACTTAAATTATTTTCCAATTAAAGCTGTGAAAGAAATTAGTTTCAGTCTCTGGTATTTCTTTTCTCTGTTGCAAGGATGGTCAAAGGTAAGACTATTTTGCAAAGAGCTAGAGACTGAACAATGAAATAATTTATCAGTGCTGCACAAAGGTCATTGTAGATTCTTGAGCTATTGATGAAATCTGCTGTATTTTGAGTTCCCAGTTCTTTAACCTTGTGTTTTTGGAATATTTATATATAACTTACAGAAATTGCACAAATACCCATAACCTTTTTACTTTAGTTGAAAATTTAAGTGACTATCTGTAGTTGTGCTGGTGATTACTTTCTAATACTTCTATGCAGTTGAAAAGTATTATCCAGGACACTCTGGAGTTTGTAGCATTTCCTGAAACCTACTGTTGTCATTCTCTAGCATTCAGGTGCAAAAGGGGAAGAACTGTATTGGGTATATTAACTATTACTTTGCATTAGCTTCACTACAGCAAAATAAAATAAAATAAAACAAAACAAAACCTGACAATGTCTTCAAAATACATTTTTCTTTTTGTCAGCAATATTTGTATCAGAAAAGATGACAACCAGGTACTATTTATGTATTTTTTAAATATTGTTTGCAGCAAGATATACAGTTTCTCCAGTTGTTTCTGTCCATGTATCATGGACAGTTAGTCCTCAACAAGCAGAGCAATTAAGCTCCAAGATTCTTGGCATGGCTTTTGTATGGTTTTAGCAAGGTTTGCAGAGCTCATAAAAATTGAATTAAAGCAGTAGTGTACTCTGTGGTATATAGAAAGAATAGAAGGTGGAGGCAATGTTTACATCTATTGCCAATTTTTATTCTCAAGTTTACATTAGGCGTGCTTTCTGTTTGCCTTTATATTTGCTATGAATATTTTCATGCAGCTCAGACCAAGAGGGTGAAATACTTCACAGCCAAATACCCTTACAGGGTTTTGTTAAATCCATAGGCAGTATTCCATGTAGTGTAATGCCTTCCAATGTATTCTGCTTATCTACAGCAGAGTTAGTGTGAATTGGCAGCCTTTATGCATTTATTTTTTTTTTTTTCCTGTAGCATTCAAGGTGATGGGTTGCTCTTTTATGCCTTTGAAGAAGCACTTAATAGGTTGAGCAAATGGCTGAAAGTTGAAACAAACACAAAAACTGTTCAATCCTCAAGGGGAGATCTACTTTTGTCAACTGTTTCCAGTAGAAATAACATCAAAAGGGGTTAGGAGTACCCCAGGGTACTGATAAATCAGTCTCAGGAATAATAGCAATGTTAAGCAGTGTAAAAATAAAACATGCAGAACAGAAGTTCCTCACATCATCTTTTATAAACTAGGTAGGCTACAATTCCTACAGGCACCATTATTTTTAGCTTCCAAGAGAGTACAGATAAATGTAAAAGATAAATGGAGCTTAGTGTCACTGAATAGGTAGAAAGAATTCTCCAGAAGTAGTAGTATTTTCTGGTTTGTTATTAGAATTACTAAATAAATCCTGACTCCAAAATCTTGGGGGGGGGGGGGGAAGGTTTAGCAGGGG
>NDXB01008641.1:36704-51999 GCA_002631895.1 Agapornis roseicollis
AAAAAAAAAAAAAAAAACCCAAGAAAAATCCCCTGACACTGCTAAAACAAGGGGGAAAAAAGGGGAAAAATAGGTATGTATAATGGGCACACATTTTTATTTTTCTCCATACCAGGGGTGTGGAATAGGCTGGTATAGGACTGGGTTGAGTTGACAATCTGTGTGAGGAAAATAGTTTACGTTACTTTATATTGGTGCTTATAAACAACTGGGTGTGCATTAAAGTCTTGTAATTGTTCAGAAGCAATTGGTGTGACTTCAGTGGGGTTATTAGCTAGAAATAGTTTTTTGCTTAGCAGCTCATTCAGAGCTGTTTCTTCCTCTTCCTCAGTTTTTGGATGTTACTAAAGGTTGACTCTGAAGACAAGGCAGTTTCTGAAACCAGTGTCTATTCTTTGATTTCTTCTATAAGAGAAACCCAGTAGTGTGTTTCTTAGCTCTTTGTCAGAGAAGTCCGTTCTTCCTCCAAATGACTGTATTTGCATAAAACTTCATTTAATATACTTATATACTTGTTTACTTTAAGACTTAACAATTTTCAAATACTAAGTGATACAAGAAATAGCATTTCTATATAATGATAAATGACAATAAGCATTTTAGCGTAAAATTAAATGTGTCAGACTCAAGATTGTTATCAGCGAAGATAACAACACTAAATTTTCCTTAATGGGAAAATCCTGAGCAAGGTGAGGTAGGGACAATGGAAATAAATTCAGTCCCCTAGTGGAACATAGACAAAGCTAAGTTAAGATTGTTTATACATAACTGTTATGAATTTGGTGCAAAAAGATACTGATTTGTCATGTGGTTTGAAAATGACAAGAAATAAATCATAGGGGTTTTCCTGTTAAGTTCCACCAATGTTTGTGACACCTTAAGGGAGCTGCATGAAGACATTTGAAGACTGATGACAGTGGAGACCATTCAGAGAATGATCATTTTCCCAGTACAAGTCCATACGTAGTAGTGATATTGCACTAGCCAGTCAATGTAAGAATACTACGAAAAAAGAAATGGCACCAATGAAAACATGTTTCTGTATCAGTACAGAGAAATTTAAGAGTAATTCTTTACTAGTGGAACTGAAATGCAGTAAGCAGGATGGAAAACAGTAGTTGTCCATCAAATTTTTTCCTAATTTTTTTAAAAATAACTTCTCCAATTACACTCACAACTTCCTCTTGCAGAGATGACCTGTCTTACATTTGATCCCTGAACATCAACCAAGGCTGTGGTTGAAAATACTAACAAAAAAAGTTCAGTATTAATGAATAGTGATTAAAATAGTTGCTAGATGGGAAGAGGAAAAAATGCCTACTCTGCTGACTGCATGAATGTGCAGCTTATTTGTGCAAAAATTTCAGATCTTCCTCAGAGTTTTTCTGAAACTATAAACTTCAACAGAAACTTATCTGAGTCAGTTTCAGTTCTGTGTCACCCTAAGTGTGTGTATGCCTACAGATTTATTAAGCAAAATGGAGTGGTGAAATTCCTTTGTAGTTATTTGCATATAATGCATACCATAGAATCATAGAATGGTTACGGTTGGAAAGGACCTTAAGATCATCTAGTTCCAACCCTCCTGTCATAAGTAGGGACACCTCACACTAAACCATGCCACCCAAGGCTTCATCCAACGTGGCCTTGAACACTACCAGGTATGAAGCACTCACAACCTCCCTGGCCAACCCATTCCAGTGCCTCACCACCATTACAGTAAAGAACTTCCTCCTTATATCCAATCTAAACCTCTCCTGTTTAAGTTTGAACCTCTTACCCCTTGTCCTGTCACTACAGTCCCTAATGAAGAATCCCTCCCCAGCAGCCCTGTAGGCCCCCTTCAGACACTAGAAGGCTGCTCTGAGGTCTCCATGCAGCCTTCTCTTCTCCAGGCTCAACAGCCTCAACTCTCTCAGCCTGTCTTCATATGGGAGATGCTCCAGTCCCCTCATCATCCTCGTGGCCCTCCTCTGGACTTGTTCCAACAGCTCCATGTCCTTTTGATGTTGAGGACACCAGAACTGCACACAATACTGCAGGTGAGGTCTCACGAGAGCAGAGTAGAGGGGCAGGATCACCTCCTTTGACTTGCTGGTCATGCTCGTTTTGATGCAGCCCATGGTTGTCTTTCTGGTCTGCAAGCACACACTGTTGCCTGATGTTCATGTTCTCATTGACCACCACCCCCAAGTCCTTCTCTGCAGGGCTGCTCTGAATTTCCTCTTTGCCCAACCTGTAGCTGTATGTCGTAGTTTAAACACAGCCACGCAGCTCGTTCACTAACTCAACCCCCCTTTCTTGCCCTCCCCTGCTTCCAGAGGGGTGGGGGGAGAATCAAAAGAATGCAACTCCCACAGGTTGAGAAAAGAACAGTTTAGTAACTAAGGTATAACACAAATCACTGCTCCTACCACCAGTAATAATAATGATAAAGGAAATAACAAGGGAAAAGAATACAGCATCTCACCAACCACTGACAGAAAACTCACAACACCTCAACCCAACGAGTGCTGACCAACCACCTCTTCCAACCACCCCGAGAGAACTAGCCCTTCTGAGTAACTCCCAGTTACATCCTGGGCATGACGTGCTATGGTATGGAATACCTCTTTGGTCAGTTTGGGTTCTATCCCTCCTTCCTTCCAGCCTCCCCTCCTCCCTGGCAGAGCATGAGGCTCACAAAGTCCTTGATCAGGGCAAACATCGCTTAGCAACAAACAAAAACATCGGTCTTATCAGCCTTGTTCCCGGGTTAAGTCAAAACACCAGCTACTATGGAGGAGAAAAACTGACTGCAATTGCTGAACCCAGGACACTGTGCCTGGGATTGCTCTGACCCAGGGGGAGAACCTTGCACTTGGCATGGTTAAACTTCATGAGGTTGGCATCAGCCCACTTCACAAGTGTGTCAAGGTCCCTCTGGATGGCATTCCTTCCCTCCAGCGTATCCACTGAACCACCCAGCATGGTGTCATTGGCAAACTTGCTGAGGGTGCACTCAATCCCACTGTCCATGGCAGCACAAAGATGTTGAACAAGACCGGTCCCAACACCCATCCCTGAGGGACACCACTCGTCACTGGTTTCCAGCCGGACACTGAGCCATCAACCAGAACTCTTTGTGTGTGGCCATCCAGCCAGTTCTTTATCCACTGAGTGGTCCACCTATCAAATTGATGTCTCTCCAATTTAGAGACAAGGATGTTGAACGCTTTGCACAAGTCCAGGTAGGTGACATCAACTGCTCCACCCCTGTCCATCAGTTCTGTAGCCCCATCACAGAAGGCCACCAAATTGGGTCAGGCAGGATTTCCCCCTAGTGAAGCCATGCTGGCTGCCACCAAGCACCTCATTGTTTTTCATGTGCCTTAGCATACCTTCCAGGAGAATCTGCTCCAAGATTTTTCCAAGCACAGTGGTGAGACTGACTGGTCTGTAATTCCCAGGTCGTCCATTTTCCCCTTCTTGAAAATGGGGGTTATATTTCCTCTTTTCCAGTCTTTGGGAACTTCACCTGATTGCCATGATATCTTCAAATATGATGGACAGGGGCTTAGCAACTTTACTCACCAGCTCCTTCAGGACCCACGGATGGATTTCATCAGGTCCCATGGACTTGTGCACATTCAGGTTCTTAAGATGGTCTCGAACCAGATCCTCTCCTACAGTGGGGCCAAGGTCTTCATTCTTACAGTCCCTGTGTCTGCCTTCCAAGACTTGGGTGGTGCAGTCAAAGCCTTTCCCGTTGAAGACCGAGGGAAAGAAGTCATTCAGAACCTCAGCCTTCTCCAAATCCTGCGTAGCCAGTTCACCCGATAGCTTCTGCAGGGGGCCTAAGTTGTTCCTGGTCTGTCTTTTATTTGCAATATACCAGTAGAATCCCTTCTTGTTATCCTTAACATTCCTAGTAAGTTTAATTCTAAGTGGGCCTTATCTTTCCTTACGTGTTCCCTAGCTTCCTGGATAACATCCCTGTATTCATCCCAGGCCACCTGTCCTTGCTTCCACCTTTTATAAGCCTCTTTCTTCATTTGAATTTTTCTCAGCAGCTCCTTATCCATCCAAGGAGGTCTCCTGGCCCTCCTGCTGCACTTCCTTCTAGTTGGGATGCAACACTCCTGAGCTTGTAGCAGGTGATCCTTGAATATCATCCAGCAGTCTTGGGTCCCCCTGCCCTCTAAGGCTATATCCCATTGAACCTTACTAAGCAGGTTCCTGAAGATGCCAAGTCTGCTCTCTTGAAGTCCAGGGCAGTGAGTTTGCTGCATGCTTTTCTCACCATCCTGAGGATCTCGAATTCTACCATCCCATGATCTCTGCATCCAAGTCTGCCCTGGAGCGTTACATTTCCAGTGAGCCCTTCTCTGTTGGTGAGCACGAGGTCAAGCAGGGCACCTCTCCTTGTTGGTTCCTCTGTTACTTGCAGAAGGAAGTTGTCTTCCACACAATCGAGGAACCTCCTGGATAGCTTGTACCGGGCCATACCATCGCTCCAGCAGATGTCTGGGTGGTTGAATATGTGTACTTATGTGAAAATATGCATATATAAATACATATGTGTACATACTTTTTTCTCTCTTTTTTCTTTTTTCTCTGTTTTCTCTCTGTTTTCTCTCTGTTTTCTCTCTGTTTTCTCTCTGTTTTCTCTCTGTTTTCTCTCTCTTTTCTCTCTCTTTTCTCTCTCTTTTCTCTCTCTTTTCTCTCTTTCAGCAATCTTGGGTTATTTAAAACATTTTAAAACATTTTAAAACATTTTATCTCCCCACTAATTACCCTATTCTTATTTCACTTTGCACAGGAGACAAATCTGCCCATATTTCTGGTGAAATTAGGAACCAGAGACTTAGCTCGTTTGGCATGCGAATGCTATTTGCAGTTTTCAGATTTCAAATTCAGTTCATCCTTTTTTCTTGTTTTGTTCACAGCAAAAAAAAAAAAAAAAAAAAAAAAAAAAAAAAAAAAAAAAAAAAAAAAAAAAAAAAAAAAAAAAAAAAAAAAAAACAGTCAAACCTCTTCCCATAAGGTACATTCTCTGTGACCAGTGAAGTCAGTAGCATGCAAACAGCTGCCAAGAAACGCAGGGCCAGCCTCTTGAGATACCCTGTGCCGCAAGGCTGACTGCACTCAGAGATGTCACCTTTATGAATCTGGCCAGCCTCTTCTTGCAAACGGATTGACAATGCTGATGTCAATCTTGAACTATACTCATGAGCAAGGCTATGTCTTTGCTCCCCTACAGAGCCTCCAAACTGGCTGACTTGTATTGAATTTTCTAACAAAAGAAGTTATATTTATTCACTTCTGGTATATGTGCTTGAAAAGGAATCAGACCATGTCGTGATCAGGAAGCATGTGATGAAAGTGAAGCTACAGTATGATTCAGTCTGGTTATATAAAGATAAAACCGTTTCAGAAAGTCATTTGTTCAGTTCAATGCATTTGTAATCTAATCTTGTGTTTAAGTAAAATACCAAAGTAAGGAGAGAGAAAAGACATATCAAAGATCTCTGTCATTGAGTTTTCAAAAAAGTAGCTCTTTTTTTCCTTGTACTTCAAATATTGGCTGAAATGATGGATATATAGTTGTTATATTTTTGTGGGAGCATATTTTTGTCTTTGTATCTGCTAAAGTAATTGTTTTACAAAGACATAAATATCTTGCAGTAGGTATTAAATCAAACTGATTTTTCTTAAAAGCTTTTACTTCTTCACTATCTTTGAGAGGTAAGTCTGATGGTACCTAGGAGCAGAGGAATTTTTCACTAGGCATTCTGACTCTAATGTGGCCTGTATGGCTGGTGAAGAATGGTCATGATAATATAGCTAGATAAATTGGTCCCTACCAGGTCCTTCAGTTGTGAATGGCAAAGTTGTTAAGCTGCTTCCCAGGAAGAACTGATTACTGTCTTATGCCTTGGTCACTCTACTGGTTGCCTTCTTGCATTGGAACTCTTCATCTCTTTTTTGAGTCTGCTCAAAATCCCCTGAATTGCCCTCTCATAGCAATTCTGCGATCATTGTTAGGTATTAAAGGTTGTATTGGTATTAATATTCAGTTAAAACACCTTTCCATCAGTAAGGTTTCCTCATTTTAGTCACTCTTGGGAGCCAGCAGGTTCTCAAGTAATGCCAAGTAATTCTCTCCCCTTCTTTATTTATCAGCCTGACTATGTGGTCCATTTTTATTTCAGCTGCTTGCTTCATTATATTTCATTGGTTGGCAGTTTTCTTCAAACAGAACCAAGAAAGCTGTTTGGATTGTTATTGTCTGCTTGTTTGTTTTGTTTAGTTTTTTTCTTCAATACAGCACATGGGGTTATAATTATTCCACTATTTTTATAATGCCTGCATTTTCTTATTAGAACTTTAGTTTCAGAAATCTAATCTTTATGCTATCTGGCATGTATTGATACCTAATAATGTGTGATGGTTCACTTGGTGAAATGTAAGTCTCCTCAAAGAGTCTCTGTAATGGTGCTGTCCTGGGAATAATGGAAAGGCAGAACAAGTGATCAGAGATGTAGTTTGCTTCCTGCTGTGCTCTCTTGGGTAGTTTCTCTTCCTTCTCCCACCTCTTCATTTAGTCATAGAGGAAGCTGCACTGGACAACGTAAGGAAGGAAAAAGAGAACAAAGCTAAATCTACCATTCTTCACCTCATTCTGCCTATCCCATAGTTACCCTGATTTGAATGGGAATGACAAGTTGCTGTGGATAGTGTACTTCCCTTTACCTTCAGCATTTTCTCCTGTCAGCTGTAAACCCTGTAATGAGTGTGCAGGCACCTTGAACAACTCTCATTTGACCCTTTAGACTTTGATTCTGCAAAACATTTTGTGGGTTTGTTTTTTCTTTTTGTTTTTGATGATGTCAGTGAGGATAAGTGTTTGCAGGTTTGGACTTCTGTGCTGCATAAGCGTGTATCATTTTCACATAAATAGAAGTATAATTTTTCCAGAAATAAGTATCTTCTACAGATGCACAACCAGGCTCTCTTGTGTTCAGCTGTGACCTTGAGAACTGATCAACAACATTGTACTCTAAGGGCAAGGCTTCACATAAAGCAACTGAAGCATGCACAGGCCCTTGAGGTTTATCTAGATTATCTCATACACTCTAGTGGTCATTCCTTTCTCTTTAATGCTATTAGGTGATTCTGGCTTGTGGCAGCCTGTGATACTTTTATCTTTATTTAATTTCTGTGCTACAGATTTTATGAATTATCCTATTACAATCCTTCTTGTGTTTTAAATGCTAAGTGCTCTATATGTCTGATATGCTTAGTATCTTCTCCAGCTATTACAATATTTTGGTTTGTTTTTCTGGTTTTACGATATCATAAACTTTGCACAGTAAGAAGATGAAAAGTTAAGAGAGTTATGATTACCCAAACTCAAAAATTAAGTAGTGCTGGTGAAAAGCATGCAGAGTGCTCTCAGTACAGAATACTAAGAGGAAAAAAAACTTTACATTCATCTCACTGGCATTTCTTCCATTTTATTGCAGTAAGTTCTAGATACTGTTGTTTAATACTAAAAAAAAAAAAAACCCAACCCAAAAAAAAAAAATTCAGGAAAAATTCTGGGTACTATTTGTATAGCTTTTGATGAAAATCGGAATACTGCAAAAGCCTAGTTTTTTTTCACTGATTCAAATAAAAAAATCAAGAGTATGATGTGCCTGCTTGATAATACAGGCACAGGAATTGTCTTCCAGTCAATGTGGTGTCTATACATAAGTCAGGCAGCACTTTAATAGGCTTCCTCCCAGATGTTGAGATTGGCCTACATAAGCAACAAAATATGTGATCTTCTGCATCTGTCCTGTGAAAGGCCCAAAGAAGTTCTTTGGTCAGAGGAAGAACAATTCATTTCTTGTTTCAGAATTTAGATATTCTATTATGACTGGGTCAAAACTAGGGTGCCTTCACTTTACAAGGATATCTGTGTTTGAAAAGACCTGTTACAGAACCCGGGTGTCTGAATTAAATAACGTGACCTTCATAAAACTAAAAATTTTGTTGTTCCTTAGTTTAAATAAAATCATCATTTTGTTTGGTTTGCTTATTTTTAAGCAGGCAAGTAAATTGATTGTCACCAGTAGCAATCTAGAAAGTATTTTTAGAGAGCAAAGGGGTTAGAGCTCTCTGTTCCTGCTAAAATATCCCATCCTGAAACCAGAAAAATGCAGTTTCTATATTGATAAAAAGAAAGAAAAACGGGAGTGGATATCAGAAATTAAATGATTGTCATTCATAGAACAGCTCATCTCAACAGTTTGCAGTCTGAGACATTGATGTAATCTCTGACCTAGCATTAGTTTTCCTTGATATGCTGCATTTCACAGAATCATAAAATTGTCAATTGTTGGAGGTTGAAAGGGGCCTCAGGAGGTCATGTGGTCCACCCACCCTTCTTAAGCAAGGTCAGCTACAGTAGAATGCCTGGACCAGATAGTTTTGCAAGTACGAAGTTCTCACTTACACACTGTCTCTTTTGGATGTTCAGTGTCGAGCCACAAAAAGGTGAGACTGTAAACGCTTATTTCAAAACATTTTGGTATACGAGTTCGAAGAAAGTTATTTAAGACATCAAGAGCATCCAGGTAGCTATATTCAGTTAGCTAAATTATCAGAATAGTAATTTTAACAGCATACCTTATGTTTGATTTAAGACCTCAATTCTTTCAAACACTATTTGAAAATACCTGATTTGCTACATGCAAAAGTAGTACATTTATTATTCTTATTTAGTGACAGTAGTAAGCTGTGCAAATCTTGTTCCAAAATTAACCTGTTATTTAGAGGGTCGTGAATTATTGCATCTCTGACTTTCTAACTCTATGTTTATATTTGAATTATGTTTTGCTTAATGAAACATCACTTTCTAGAAATTGGAGCAATTTAAAATAATGACTTAAAGCATTCTACACATCCCTCTCAATCTTATTCCCAGGTTTTGTGTCTTTAAAGTCAAATTTGTGTTACACAAACAGGGAAGCAATCTATTATTTTAAGAAATCACTAAAATGATAGATAATACTCAGTTTTTGAGGAAGTGACAAAAGAAAGCTGATGTCAAGACTGAACAGTTAGCTGAGTCTTGAAGGCACTGTGATGAGCCAAGGTATAGGAAGTGTTAGAGAGAGAGTGCTCCTCCTGCCTCATCTCTGCTTTTTATTCCTTGCTATCAAAGAGCCCAAGAACCAAACCCTAAGATTTTAAGGGCTTTTTGTCTGTCAAAATTAAGGTATTCCAGCGTTCCTGGATCTAGAAAGAATGGGAAGAAATAATAAATGTGTTAGAAGTGCTGTGCCCCTATGTGAGGTGGTTGTTTCACGTGCCACTGTGGCTATGTTGCCACTTCTGCTCTGGTTGTAGTGCATCTCCCTACCCTGGGAAAAAGAACAGAAATTGAATCTACTGAGAAATAATGTTCTTTTCTCTGATGGCTTTCATTTAATACAATGTTTAGCGTTACCTCTTAGGGTCTCCATGGTTGTTTGAGGCTCTGTAGAACTTCTGTACCTAAATTGTGGCCTCAGCTCAGTACACAATTAAACCTGTGTTTAGTTTATTGCATCTGAATAATCCCACAAAACTCAGCAGGATTTAAATGCAGGTGTGTGTGCTTTGCTCAGTCAGGGCCTAGATTCATCCCATCTGATCCTTTTACATTTTCTGAATGCTATCCTCACATTCGAAAATAGTACTGGAATATGTCCAATGAGTTGGGCTGGTTTTTGTTTTTAATAAATAATTCATCTTTACCTAATTTAGAATGTGAAGGGGCAATTGTGTTATATGACCTCATGCTTTGGGGAGGTATGGTTAATCCTGATGAAATGTTTAAAGTGATGATTTAGTTCTGAATAAATGTGTATCTTTTTTGCCTCTGCAGACATGCGGTTGTACTTGCTCTGTGTATGTGGAGTTAGTCTTCTGGAAACTCAGCTCAGATGTTTAGATTGAATGTGTTTGTGTTGACTTATTGTAGTGTGGGAAGAAGAAAACCTAATGCCTACTTTGGGAATCATTTAGACTTCATATCACCTTTGAAGCCTAAAACTACATCATTGCCTGCATTTCAGTAGTATCAAAGTGTTTTATTAGGTTGTTATAGAAATGACACCTTTGAAAACATGCATGCTGTCCAAAATTGTTGATAATTTCATAGCTGCTTTTTGCACAGCATTAGTTTCCCCTCCCCTCTTCCCTACTGCGTGGAATTTGAGTGGTTTCTGCATAGCAGTGGCACAGTTTGTACTTAAATTCTTTTGTGGAATTAGACCAACTATGTGAGGTAGAAGACAAAATCCTGATAGCTTTTGAAGTTGATCCATATTGCTCTCATATCCTGATAGAATACTAGGAAGGTTGTCCTCCCAATCACCACCAGCAGATTTGCTCAGGATTCATTCTGACTTCTCACTGGTGCAGAAACAAAGGGTTTTGCATGGGTTGAGTTACCTAATGTTGCCCTTCAGTAAGCTGGTTTTGTACTTCTATTAATTTAGAATCAAACCTGTGTGTTTTCTCCTCTCCAGAAACAACTGTGTATGTTCTGTCCTTCAGCTGTCATCTATGCAACTTGCAAAGCAAAGTTGTATTTATAAATGCCATTTCGATATATAACCTTCCCAAAAGACATTGCTGCATTACAGGTGACAGCGATCTGTGCCATGAGCTATGCCTTCTAGGACATCTCTGAAGAAGCCTTTAAGGAGGCCACCCTGATTAGATTAAAATTGCACCTGAGCTACTTCATTTCTTCCTTATTAACTTACATCTTTTCTACCTGTTTCTATTCTGTTAAAATTTGTTATAGTATTTCCCTCCCTGTTTATTGTTTTTCTTTTAAAGTGAAAGGTTTAGTTTTGAGGTTGTTACCAGGAAAAATCAGCAGAATAATAGTTGTTCAGGGTGCCATGGTGTAATCTTTGTCACTGTGGTGTTACACTCTTTCTATGGAAAATTTCAGACCTTTGTAACAGTTTTGGTTCAAGTGATATTATTTCCCTTAGCTTGCTTCACTGCTGTCAAATTTTTCATGCTTTGCTGTCTAAGTATGTTTACCCTCACTGTACCAAGTGCCTCTGTGTCTCATTCCACCCTGAAAACCTTGACTTAATCTCTTCTGAGGTCTGCAAGTTTTTCCTTTTTCCAGCACTCCAGCTTATTTGTATTTGATTGGCAACCTTCAGTTTTGATTGTTTGATTTAAAAAAAAATGCAATTAGAAAGACTTACAGAGTAAAATATTTTATATGCTGATTTTATGAGTGTAGCTATATTATTGTCATGATTTTAAATGGCAATGACATGAATTTTCTGTGCTGGGTGAGATATTAAAACCTTCTCAACTCCTGCCTTCAGAATAATCTTTCTTTTTAATTTTTTTTTTCCTACTTTTCTAAATCTCTTTTAATGATGCCTTCTAGGTAAGGAGATAATTTCATAGGACTTCTGAAAACACAGTTTTGTGGCTGAAGCTTTGCTCACTTTGTGACCTAGATGTATATTTTGACAATCAGGGATGTTTCATGACTACTGAAATACTTTTGCCTTTTGAGAGGTTAAAATGAATAATTCACAAAGCTTATCTTCACCAAATACCAAAATAGAGAGATATTTGCCTTGGAATGTAAAGTTTTTTTAAATTCAGTGCTTAATAGTTGACTCAAATACAAAGCTGATAGTCTTGTACCTCTTGGATGTTGCTAAGTAGTGTGGGTAATGCTTGACAAGGTACCCCCGCAAGGAAGGACTGAAGCAGATTGATTTACTGCACTGTACTTTACATTTATTGCTTATGGATCATTCTCCTGACCATACTTACAACTAGGTTAGTGTCAATTACAGAATTCTACTACTTATTTTGTGTCCACTTTTGTTTCCTAAACTTGACCTTTCCATAATGTCACATATACTAAGCTTAGCTACATCTTGCTCAGAAGAGGAAAAAGAAATGTACAACCCCCCAAAACCCCAGAAAACAATTAAGGTTAGCAAGGTTATCTTTACTGTGTAATTCTGCTCTGTAAGAAAACTCCTGAGATTTTGTCTAGATTAAATAGAACTTGAGAACAGGACTTGCAGAATATCCAATTTAAGCTTATATTCTACAACTTTGAAGGTTGCATCTGCAGATTTTTGTCATTGTTAATGCTAAATTTGCATGTACTCCATTTTAACTGTTTCTGTTTTATTATATGCAGTTTAACCATCCTTAATATTTTTTTTCTTGTGTGCTTTGCAACTTCAGTGTTTCAAAAACACTCTAATCTTTCAGTACTTAATGTAACACTATCATATAAAGCAGAGGACAAGTGTCAAACATATCACTGAAGATGATGGTATTTTACTTTTTCCAAAATCGTTAAGTATTGAGGAAGGAATGAGCAGTTGGACTTAAGTGTGTTTTACAGGCCATATCTATCTAGCACAGACATATCCTAGGGTGGGAGGGAAACCATAACAGTGTGCAATTAAAATGCCTTCTAATATCAGTTAGCTGCAGAGAAATACATTTTAGAATTGGTGATACTCAGTCCCATTTTCCAAACATGCTTTCTTTTAAAAGTATAATCTGTTATTTTTTAATCCTTTCTGTTTCTTATTTGCTTCTCTAGGCTGGATTGTCTTGTTTTTATTTATTGTCATCCTAGACTTGTTTTCTCAGTTTATTATTTTGTTTCTTGAATTTTACATGAAACTTAAGTTGTTTAAAGTGATTGGAATTTAAAATATAATGCTTTGAACCTAGAATTCGGTCCCACTTGTGGTTTATTTATTTCCTGTAGCTCTATTTACCCTGAGTGCATAAAAATTCTTTCCACATGTGTCTCCTTTGACATGTAATATTTTGGTGTGGGGCTAAATTTGACCAACTGAAAGGTAACAGCTTCTGACAAAAATTGTTCATATTTCGTTTGTTAGGTCCACAAAATTATTTTTATCTCCAATAAACACCTTCTGGGAGATTGTGCACAGTCTAGCTTCTACTCACGTTTTGATAATTCATTCCACCAGGGTGTTTTTGTTTTCTTTGACAGATTTCTTCTGCCTCATTTTCAGTTGAAATTCATTGCAGTGACTGACTGCTCATTTGAGAAATTAAGTTACTACCAATTAAATTACCATATGTCCTATCTGAACTTTCTGTTCTTTACTGTTTCCAAGTTTCTGCAATAATCTTTCTCTAAATAGTTGATACTGTTGGATAGTGATTCTGAAAGCTCAGTTCTATGACAATTTGGTATTAGAAGTGTGACCAATAAAAAGAGCATAGTTTTATGCTTGAGCAGTGAAAGGCAGGAGCTTTCATCTCTGTAATTCTGTGGGAAAGTACCATGCACAGTGAGTGAAAGTAGGAAACAGAAAATGCAGGTTGAATCATGAGGGATATAACTCAGTTATCTATATCTCTCTGAGAGAAGGGTAGTTGCTTTGGATGGATAACCTGTCACATGGGAGCATATCAAAAAAGCTATCCAAAGCATAAGGAAATAATAGAGTGGAAAAGAATCTTTGCCATGGCCTGAACAACCTTTCAGGAGGTTATCCCATATACATATATAAGGAACAAACAAAATAGTTCTTTGTTAGCCTATTTAGGTTTAATGTTCCAAAATCTAAACACAAAAGACTTCATAAGCATTGTAATCTTTTTGGTGATTCAACTTGAATGTGTGCAGTTTTAGCTTAGTATACAGGAGTGGACAGAATAAATATGGACACAGAACTACTATGTGTGTATATATATTTATTTATTTAATTAATTAATTATATATCCCACAGCATTAACTATTTCTGTTCTTTCTTAAAAAAAATTACAGATTTCAAGAGAACTCCCCACCTCTCTCCCCACTTAATGCTGTAGCCAGGAGACTTAATTTCCAACCTCAAAAAAAGTTTGAGCTCAAACAATAGTAATATCCCCCCAAATGTTACCACTGTCATGGTAACTTCAGAAGTTGGGTGCCTTACTTACTTCAGTCATTGATTGCTTGCTAAATTATTTTTAGGCTCTTTTTTTATTTATTTTTCTTAAATTTCTTATTTTTATTGTTTCTCTTTTCTAAAATACCTTTCACATGAAAACTTCTAATCACACTTCAGTTGGTTATCAGCTCAGGATATGTTATGATCCCATTAGATGCAGCAAGGCAGTGTCATTGACTAACTTTGCTAGCACTGGCAGTACCTGAAGAAAAATAATTCCTGTGCTACACGCACAAGTGCATGGGACCTGATGAAATCCATCCGCGGGTCCTGAAGGAGCTGGCGAGTGAAGTTGCTAAGCCACTGTCCATCATATTTGAAGATATCATGGTAGTCAGGTGAAGTTCCCGAAGACTGGAAAAGGAGAACTATAACCCCCATTTTCAAGAAGGGGAAAATGGATGACCTGGGAATTACAGACCAGTCAGTCTCACCTCTGTGCCTGGCAAAATCTTCAGCATATTCTCCTGGAAGGCATGCTAAAGCACATGAAAAACAACAAGGTGCTTGGTGGCAGCCAGCATGGCTTCACTAGGGGGAAATCCTGCCTGACCAATTTGGTGGCCTTCTGTGATGGGGCTACAGAACTGATGGACAGGGGTAGAGCAGTTGATGTCATCTACCTGGACTTGTGCAAAGTGTTCGACACTGTCCCACACGACATCCTTGTCTCTAAATTGGAGAGACATCAATTTGATAGGTGGACCACTCAGTGGATAAAGAACTTGTTGGATGGCCGCACGCAAAGAGTTGTGGTCAATGGCTCAGTGTCCGGCTGGAAACCAGTGACGAGTGGTGTCCCTCAGGGATGGGTGTTGGGACCAGTCTTGTTCAACATCTTTGTTGCTGACAAGGACAGTGGGATTGAGTGCGCTCTCAGCAAGTTTGCTGATGAAACTAAGCTGTGTGGTTGGGTGGATACGCTGGAGGGAAGGAATGCCATCCAGAGGGACCTTGACACGCTTGTGAGGTGGGCTGATGCCAACCTCATGAAGTTTAACCATGCCAGGTGCAAGGTCCTACACCTGGTTTGGACAAATCCCTGGTTCAGCTACAGGATGGGCAAAGAGGAGATTCAGAATATTCCTGTAGAGAAGGACTTGGGAGTGGTGGTCAATGAGAAAATGAACATGAGTCAGCAATGTGCACTTGCAGCCCAGAAAGCCAGCGGTATCCTGGGCTGCATCCAAAGGAGCGTGACCAGCAGGTCGAGGGAGGTGATCCTGCCCCTCTATTCTGCTCTTGTGAGACCTCACTTGGAGTATTGTGTGCAGTTCTGGTGAAATGCAGAA
>NDXB01008641.1:60466-74918 GCA_002631895.1 Agapornis roseicollis
TTTTTTTTTTTTTTTTTAAGTTGCTAATTTTATATGTATGCTCTCAGAATGAACCTACAGGGCATTTACCGGGTTGGTTGTGGGCTTTTTTAACTTTTACTGAGAAAAGGTGATTCAGTCTAGAAACAGAGATCTGTGACTTCAGCCCCTCTCATTATCACAAATGTCTCTGTAACCTAGAGCCCATCTGTAGCCCACTGCCACAAATGATATAATTAATATCAACAAGGAGAGGCAGAAAAATAATGATGCTGAAGTCACCAATCTAAGTCTAGAAAACCCAGTATTTATGTTTACTTCCTGATACAGGCTTCTGTGACCTTCAAAAATTTGCATTGTCTCATCTAAATCAATAGAATAGTACTGTCAGTCTGTAACAGTGTTGTGGAGGTAGCTGGCCCACATACTTTGAGAAGACATTTCTAATAGAAGCTATGGCTAGGCAAACATGTTTTATTTATTTTCTGGGGTACTTCTATAATTACATATCAGTAGACAGAATAAGAAAACAAACAAAACAAAATGAAACAAAAACAAACAAAAAAAGCCCCGAAGAACCCAAACAAAACAATTGTCAATTGTCAATAGTTTGTAAAGATCTGTTTTGTAACTGTGAAATGGTTGCCAGTGTGTCCACACCCCTAGCAAAAGCAAGAGATCATTTGCAAGTTAGGGTTTATCTAGGTTTGCTTGTTTTATTCTGCATCTATTAAATGGAATTGAAAAAGGTTAATTTGAAATCAAATTGGCTAACTTTTTTCTGTCTCAGAAATCATTTTCCTCTGTAGGTCCTTGCATAAATAACTACCATTTTGTGATGGTAAAAAAAATTAGGTTGCATCTGTATCCCTAGTTGGACACTTAGCACTTATTTTATGTTCTCTAAGACAATGTATTATTTATGATTATGTATTAAGATACCAGTAAGTCTGATTTTTAAAAATGTATTAAAAAAAGAAAATATCTGCTATTGTCTTTGTATTTATGTGCTTTGCTGTAAATTGGCGTACCATTCTTCTTGTGATTAGGTCAAACTTTGCTGGAAAAAGGCATCTTTTTATACTAGAACAATGGGTTCAAAGCCAGTTCCCCAGAAAGCATCAAATCTGTATTTTGTGTGTTACAGCAAAACATCTGTTCAGCTTCTTCAGCAGCAATGTGGAAAGAGCAGATTGAGTTTAATTATTTACACCTTGCATCATGTGAGGCTCAGCTAGAAGTTCCTTTTCCTACTTTTGTTTCCAACAAAGGCTCCAATTATATATCCTAAATAAAATGGCTAGTGGATTAAGAAGGGGAATTTATAATACCTTCTTTGCATTCGCCTGTTTATTTCCTGCAATGCATTAATCCTTATAAGATTTTTTTTTTTTCCCCAAAACAATACTCAGTTGTTATCATGTTTGTATATACAGGAAAATCTTTTGAGCCATTATTTGGAAACAGTTGTGAATTGCAGAAATATTTTTGATCAAGAAGATTCTGTGTGCTGGAGGTATAATGAAGATAGAGTTATATTCAAAACAGATCTTATCACTCTGGTAGAGTAACATAAAATCACAGTGATTTTACTACTGCAGGATATAGTGATTTACATGAGTGCTGTATAGTTTTCTAAAAGACTAAAATAAAAGTAATACTGCAGGAGAAGAAATATTTGGTCATCTGCTCTGTTAAAAATCAGATTGCATGTTAATACATTTTTAATGCATTAATTGACTTCCAAAATATCTGTTAAAGGAACTAAATAAAGAAAATAACTTGAAAAGCTGAAGTTCAAGAAGACAAAACACTTTAAACACAGCATTTAGAAATCACAGTACTAAATATTAAGTAACAAATTTAAAACAGATTAAAAAAATAATTACTGCTAATGTCTACTTTCCTTACAAACATATTGTGCAACATTTTTAATGCCAGCCCTTTGAACACTTTGAAGAGAAATTATAGCAGTTATCAATGAAATTTTAGCTGTTTACTGAAGTTGCAGCTTATTAGGGTAAATAAACCGTCACTTATATGAGAGGCTGATCTTATAACCTAAATTAAAAAATAAAGATCTGTATTATAAAATTTTTCTTCAAAGGTATTATCGTTTAAGTATTCTTTAAGTACTAGAAAACCATGTGGGTTTTATTAGTCTGTATTGTAAAGTATATATACTTTTATAGTTGTAGCTTTTACAGGTAACTCTGCATCACAGGCGTGACAGACATAACTGGCAATGTGATATTTTTGGTCTAGTATTTGAATGCAGGGTGCTGCACTGAAAGCAGTACATTGATAGTCAGAGATAAGGTTAGGGTACAAAAAAAGAGAAAGTCCAGCTGAGACTTACTAGGCACAAAAAAAAAAGACAAAGGACAGCTGAGACTTACTAGGCCTTTTCTTTACCCAGAGTCTTTAGCATCTATTTCAGTCTGCATGGGAAGATCTCTTCTGGCATCGTGGTGTCTGATCTCGCCTTGCCATTTCTAAGATTGTTTTTATGCCTGTTTTGCAGACTGTATGCACTGAATGATGGCAGATAGGTGGGAGTGAAGTGCAGCTGGCAATGCATCCTGGTCCCTTTGCGCCTAGCTCTTTTAACACTGTCTTTCAATGAATAAAAAAAGGGGGGTGGAGGGGTGTGTGGAACTAACTTTTATATTATTTTCCTGAGCAGCTGAAGCAACTCCCAGTAGTCCCTTAGGGTGTGCAGGAACACAGTTGTGATGTTGTCAACAAAGGAAAAATAGCATACCAAAGCAAATGCAGTGCTCTGCTCATCTGTGCCTAGACTGATGTAGCATTGGAGCAGCAGCTGCTGCCTTTTCCCAGCAGTAACTTCAGTACTTCTGAGTGTGAGTAGCCTTGAAATTCCCTTGTTATCCCTTTAAAGAACACCATTTTTAAAAAATAAACCTATTGTGCTTTATTTATTTTTAGTGTTAAACTATAACCACCCTGGAGTCCACGTGAGTTGGAGCTGGGAAGTATAATGAGATTTCTGTTCCTGAAAATTGCTTCTGTTTGATTTCCAGACATGTGGTCAAGCTGACCTGCTGCTTGACATTCCATCTAAACTTGTGACCATGATCTAATGAGTGATATTAAGGCAGAAAAATGTAACAATAGAAAACAAGGAGAAAGGTTAAGTTTAAGTTGTGGAAAAAAGATACAGATAATAAGCCTTCTGTATGTTGTGGGCTTGAGGAAAACACAAAGGTGGTTACAGTAATAGGGAGAACATAAAGAAAGAGATATTTAGAACTAGAGGTGCTGGATAATTCATAGAATCATAGAATGGTTAAGGTTGAAAAGGATCTTAATGGTCACCTGGTTCCAACCCCCCTACTCTGCTATTTAATCCTGCCCCCAGCCAAGGAAAAACAGGAGAAAGTAAGCTCATGGGTAAAAATAAAGACAGGAAGATCCCTTACCAATTACTGTCATGGGCAAAAGAGACTCAATTTAGCGCAAATTAACTTGGTTAAATATTTATTTTAATTAGCAATAAACTAACAAAGGCAAGAATCTATCACAATTCATCTTCATAGTGCTGCCTGCTCTTCAGATAAAGTGTATTTACCTGCTGCAGCAGACAAATATTTTCCTTTTTGTCACACATAGCAATTAGCCTACCCCTGAGATTTGGCAGAAAACAGAGAGCAAATTTTCAGAAACAGTGATTGCATTCATGTGAAGAGTTAAAAATAAATGTATATATTCTAAAGATAAGATGAATGGACTGAAGCTGTTAAGAAGCAAGGATAGGGAGAGATCATTTTTTTTATAATAGGCTGCAGAGGTTCAGCATAACTTCAAGAAGTAAATAATTCTGATTCTTGCCGAGTTTGCCCTTGCTGCTGGGTAGCTCTTGTATTCCCAGGACTGTGCTAGTAGTACCACTGGCTGCTCTAACTCCATTAATTTCCCAGATTTACATCCAGCTGTAGAAGCTACAATGGGCATCCTGAATGACTGCTGTTGCAAGCAGAGGTGCTTTTGCTACTTGATACATCTCTTCATATTGGTATATGAGGACTGACCTTGGCAAGTATTGTAATCTTCCAGATATTTTTCACCTGCCATCTGCTTTGGAAGCAGGCTTATCTCAAATATCACTTCACAGCTGCAGATTTCTGGATGTCTCAATAATGATTAGCAGCTTCACTGAGTGGGAAAGTTAGCTGTTTTCAGTGCTTGGCTGGAGCTATTAAATTCTTTTATATAGTGATCATTTCAAGTATGAATGATTTCAATATAAATTATTTCAGATACATATGCTTAATACTTGAAATCATTGTTCTATAAAAGGTGTCGAGTTCAATCTGATTATAATATTATGTACATGTATGTATATAATTCCAGATAACTAAGGAAGTAAATCACATGCTCACATTGGTGTATAATTTACTGTAACTGAAACCTGTCTTGTATAGAACAGCCTGAGATACTTCACAAGAAGTACTGTGCAGACGATGTCTTTCTGTTGTCGTCATCAGACTATGAAGATTAAAAAGTCAAACACTCCAAAACTGGAAAAATAACAAACTGAAAGCAGGCTGGCCACAGCTTTTTCCATTAACAACCTGTCATGGATTATGGCACATCCTTTGCAAAATAATTTCAGTTTTCACAAATTTAAAGTAACTGTTATCTGTACGTTTCTTGCTCTCATTAAAAAATGAAGGATTCAAAATATTTTATCCGATCAATTCTTTAAAAAAAATCTCTTAAGAAATGCTGATGCAGTCCCTTGTGGAAGCAGAAAGTTTTTTCAGCTATTATCACTGTTGCTCTCTATTGGTTTTGAGCTGTCTTTCAGAGGAGACTATGGTCCATCATGGAAGCATCAGTGTAATCATGAAGCTAGTGAATGCTTTCTGGGACATAGTAGTTGAATGTGGTGTTGTAGCAAAATCAACTATTATTTAAAATGTAATCAAGCAGTATTTGGCATATTTGGTCTGGGTGAAAGTATCAGACTATGCTCTTTCTTAACTGACATCTGGGCTTCTGTTTGAATGCTACTTGAAGTAGCTTTTTTGCTACCTTTTATTTTACTTCCTAAATTGGAAGGATCAACGATATCTGACGGGTTAATTTGTAAGCAGAAGACCCAGTACTGCTGACAGCAGTTGTAATGTTAGAAACTCCTATTTTTTAATTACTAAAAGCAAATATGTTTGTGTTCGGAGTAGTGGATATCTTAGAAAAATACAGAGGAAAAAAAAATAGGAAAGCAAGGATTCTGTCTCCAGGAAGGAAACAGCAAGTAAACCGCCATCTTGCATGAACCCTTGTAATGGCATTTGGCACTCTTCTAGAAATGGAAAAGTCAGTGCAGGGGAAGGTGAACAGCTGTTTAGCTGCACAGCATAATGATAGTTCTTTACGCTTTCTGTTTTTGCATGCATTTTAAAGAGATGTGTAGTTACTAATGCAAGCTGGGCACTTTATGCTTGCCTCAGTGTACTCACTGTGAATTTCAAACTGCAAAAAGTAGCAATTGCAAATAAATTGTAACTAAGAAAAACATTTTGTAACATGAAATTTCACCTTGAATCCAAACACAGTATTACAGTACATTACAAGAACTTCTAGAGAGGTTTGTCTACTTTGTGTGCATCTAGTTTCAAATGCTTTAAAGTATCTTCAAAGGGTTTCCTTAATCTAAATGTAGTTTACTCATAGCAAGTCATCTGGGACAAGTATGAAGCCTATTCCACTTCAATTAGAGCAGCTGTGCATATCTACTGTCTTAGTGTACAAATTAAGCAAGAATTTTGCAAACGTAATTGAGAAAACATTTTAGTCAAGATTTTCACTTGGTTTTTTTTAATAGTTTCCAACCCCATCCGTGTTTTACCTGGTTCAGTATGTCCCACATCACTAAATCTTTCATCAGATTGATTTCTTCAGTATTAGCCATCGCAGATAAAGCTTTTCCATTGTGATTACTGCCCACAATACATTTCAGTATTTGAACTGTATTCAACTAAAATCTGCGTTGTCGTAATAGATCTGTGTTAAAAATTCTACTCATCCCTGAACAATGTCTTGTAAATTAATCTTAATACCTGCTAGCACCAATTTTATTGTTGTTAGAAAATACATGAACTAGATGTCAGATATGGATGAAGTCTGTTATTTCAAAATAAAGAAGGCCCAGTCATATCCTGATGCC
Source organism: Agapornis roseicollis (assembly GCA_002631895.1). Classification (NCBI taxonomy): domain Eukaryota; kingdom Metazoa; phylum Chordata; class Aves; order Psittaciformes; family Psittacidae; genus Agapornis; species Agapornis roseicollis. The sequence continues at coordinate 66,639 of NDXB01008641.1, forward strand.
CCTGTGGCAAACTGTTCAACAGATAAATTAAAAACATCTCATTGCTGACAGATGTTTCATTCAGATCCTTTTCACCAATCAAGAGCAGTGCTTATTTTGCATCATAAAATATCTTCCCCTGAAAAATTCTTGCATTTAAAATTCTTAGAGTGGCAATCTTTCTCTAAAATGGAGATGAATTTCATTCTGATGTAACAGTAACAACTGTGAATATTTAAAATGTGTTTCATATTTCATTTTGTATGAAACACATACAATATAAACATAATTTCAAATATGTATTTCTGATCCAGCTTTGGCTTTAGAATTGTATCTCAATGTGGGAATTGAAATGCCTGCTAAGTTGCGTTTCCTGTCATATCTTTATGGTTCCTGTGTGTGTTTGAAATGTATACGTTTCCCAAAATGCATAAAAATACTCACTTTGATCCAGCTGTCTACCCCAAACAGATCCGAGCTGCTCAGCTTGCTTACAAGTCCAGATACCTGGACTGTTCAGTTTGGCCTTTCTCTTCCTTGATTGGATGAGCTAATTTTTTAGAGACATTTCAAAGTAGATGACAAATGAGTACAGCTAGAAACAGTTGCATTCTTGCAGCATTTCTGGTGACTTTGTTGTAGTAACACTGACCTGCTCTCTCTAGTCAACAAAGGTGATTGGGATTAAATAGAATTAAGTATTACCACATCTAAACCCGTGATTTGTGAATATACTCACTGAAAAAACCCTGTTCCTCTTACTGGACCTCTCATCTACCTTGTTACTTCTCTTTGAATCTTTAAATGTGATTAAATCTGTTTGATTCAACAGGTAGCTACAGAAGAGTTTTTATACATAAAGTAGAAATAGTCTTTCTGTGGTAGACCAACCCACATGAGGGGCTTCCCTGTGAATGATAAATCAGAAGTATTACCAGTACTGGTGGCAAGGCTGCGAGCTCAGTCTCTCTGCTGTTGAGTTCAATAGCTATTTTTCCATGGATTTCATGAGGAAAAGATTGAGTCCTTATGATGAAGTAGGGAATAAAATGACAGAATAAAAATTATAGGGAATAAAAACATCATTGACTTGTGTGGTCAGACTCTTGGTTTTGCAAGATGAAAGGAAGCTTAACAATGAACATTTTGGCTTATTGAAAAGAATACCTTATAAAAGCAGGTATAATTGAGACAAAACTGAGGAATTTAATTTTCAGACATTATTTTCATGGTATATGCCTCCCTATGTAGATAACTACCACATCTGACAATCGAGCAAATAAGTCTAAAAGATCTTTTGTTAGCCACTGAGGTGAGTGAAAAAACTGGGGTCTAACTACTTTCAAGTGAACTCAGAGATGACTCACTTGAGAAAATAGCAAAAACAGGACCTTAGTGCTGTATTTTTGTTTGACCCGTGAGTTCAGGAGCTGTACATTTTGTGTCTCTTTTGGAGTTCAGTTTCCTCTAAAGTGCTAAAGGAAATAAAATGATTTAAGTTGTTCCTAGACTTTGCTACTTTGCAGATTATTCTGGAAAAGAAAAAGTAGATGTCAGTATTACATACATCTTGCTTAGCCACAGGAAGCAGGTCACCATTAGGAAGACTTTCAGCAGGGTCTCAAATGGAAGAAGTAAACCAGAATATGGAAGCATCATCTATTTCAGAAATTCTGCTTAAAAAATTAACAGCATGAATGGAAATACATGTTTATGTAAGAGTGGGATTTTAACCCTGGGATCTTAGCCTTGATGATATAGTAAAATTACCACTTCTAACACAACTTTGAATTAAAGATGTTTGACCTTCAATTTATGCAGTTAATATGGAGGAAGGAGTGGCATTGCATTTACACATCAGAATTCACATGTTCAGCAGTAATCATATCCCTGAGTTCTACGTTTTCATGCTATGTCAATTAATTTTAAACCATACTAATTCCAACAAAGTTAAATCATATAAATCATATAAATTCCTTCTAGCATGATTATTATGGTACCTATGAAGAACTCTGCCCAAACATAAAATATCAGGTATTATAGGGTAAGTTTTTGTGTGGGCAGTGATACCAGTTATTCTTGTTGCAGAACATTTTTTACTTGGTTTTGCTTTGAATTTAAAGTGAAAATTGTGGTCTTAACTCTGAAGATGCAATAATGCATTACCATCTCTTTTTTAGTCAGCAAACAACATGGAAAGGGAAAGACTGTAGCCTGTTCTGAACACCAAAGGGAAAACATACATGAGATTATACATACTAATTTATTTGAATCCAGTACAACATATTTTTCTCTAGTTTTTGAGAAGTTTGATTACTTGATACTAACTTGAGCTAAAAGAAGACAGGAGTGAGGAAAACACAATAAAGATGTACCTTTCATTGTGTGTGGCAATTCTTACTTTCCATGTAATGTTATTCCTCAGAAAGAAGCAGTGGAAGATGTTAGAAAGAAAGCTATAAAATCCTATAAGGTGCTTAGTTGTGTAATACTGTACCACAGGGAGAAATTTCTTTCTAACATACAATTTTCATCCTCTTGAATATGACTGCAGATACTGTCCTTACTCATGTAAAGTGTCATAGCAGTACTTCCTAGGGACAAGTATATAGTACTGTACAAACATTCACCTAGGGCTACAACAGTTAATTACTATTGTTCAGAAGACTAAAGACCAGGATAAATGGGCGTTCACCTCTTTGCCTACAGCAGCAACTCTACATCTAGTACTGGTACTATGAGCCCCACTGTAAATGAGTATTAGTGTCAGTATGTTATTTTTCTGTGTGCAACAGCTGTGAGTAATCTAAAATCTGACCAAGAGCTAACAAAAATAAAGCTAAAACATCTGTGCCATCTTATGCACAGCTGTGTCTGTCTTTGTGGATATATTTGCAGAGTATTCGGTATGATAGTTGCCCATTTTCTGTGCCCTATTTAAAAGGATATTAATTCCTAGGAGTCAACAGCACAATTAAAAGTAAAATTTGGAGAATCAGTTAATGTTTTATTACATCTTTTCTGTTTCCAATGATTTGTCTTCCAGATTTCCATATCATAACAGGCAACTTTGGCAGTTAAGTAAACAAGCCAAAGTGTTCGATGAGAGCAGCCCTGTGTGCCAGGGAAGCTGTTCTATCACTCTTCCACTCCTTCTTCAGTTCAGCAGGATGTTACTCAGAAATCTATTGAGTCCTGTTCAGGCAAGCAGCTGTGCATACCTAACAAGAACTTTGAGTATTCTCATTTCCTATTGTGTTGCACCTGGGTCTATGTTTTGTCTACATCCATATGCCCAGTGATGTAAACTTGGACCAGAACACCTAGTCTGAATTCCCTTTTACTTGCACTGAGTTTCAGATCCCAGCTTTGAATTTTTTAACACTGCTTCTTTATCACTACTTTTCAAGAAGTCTGAAATCCCCTTCAAAAGTTTCTGGGGGAACTTATTGAGGGTATCAGATCCTGGTATATCTCATGTCATCCTTATGTCTATGGACCAGTGTAAACTAGAGGCATGGCCATCATAATAAACTTTGAGCAAGTCTCCCATTTTATATTCCACTTCCATTCTCTTTTAAATTTTATTTAAAAACACTGTTTAGCTTTATCACACACATATGCTATGTGCATCTAACAATTCTCATTTTCTGATAGTATGAAGTAATGCCTACTTAATACCCAGATTAATTCTCCACATTAATCATCTCAGCCACATTAACCCATGGATATCTGTATCGCTTCTGCTACTATTTTTTACTACACTTGTTGCAGTTTCTGATTGACAGGGAAAAAAAAACCTGAACACGCAAAAGATAAAAAATGAACACAGTTCAATCTGAGGCAACTCCTGGAGTTGCTTTAAATGGGAATGATATCCTTAGAGCGTTCTTTAGCCCTTGTAGCAAATAAAAATGGTGTTCTCTTTGCTAATAAATACTTCAGTCTGTCTTAGATAAAAACTTCAACAGGGGCTTCCTCTATTGATCTGGAACTATTCATAACAGACCTGCTCCATGTCTGCTGTGGACATTCTCCTTGGTGCCCTCCAAGTTTTTTGCAGTTTTTTTAAATCAAAACTGGTCTTCAAGATTTCCTAGAAGATCACTGTTGTACTTGAATCAAATTTAGAGTTTATTAATTTTATTGAAATTCATTCTAGAAAATCAGAAAACAAAATACTTTAACTCTGAAGGAAAAAACTATCTAAACTTATTAATTTGGGAAAAAAAAAAAGCAATTTCACATAGGCTGGCCATGAATAAATTTTAAGCTAGAAATTCGAAAACTCCAGCCATGAGAGGAGAGCTTCTGAGGAGGAAAGATGATGAGGAACCCTACCCCATCCTTAACTAATTCTAGGTTGGAGCTTGATTACTAGTAGGATAATATAATGTAATTTTTGAGTACTATAACATATTTTATACAGTAAAAGATGGATTTTGACTGCACTCTACAGACATATTTATAGAAAACCTAGATGAATAAATTAGATGCTCTACGGGGAGAGATTGTGTGATTTGATTGTTAGCTTTATGTTGATAAAGGTCCTTTTCATGGCTTGCTTTGTGCTTCTCTGACCACCATGAAGGTATTGATAAGTCCTTGAACTTAAAACTTCAGAATCAGAGTCTTGGTTTCTGCTGCTCTGAGAAGTGAACTTCCTGCTTGTTTTCTAGTATAGATAGAATAGTATAGAACCCAAGCAAGAACCTGCACAGAATCTGACATTGAATGTGACAGTAAAATGTTTAGTCTTTAATGAGAAAAAAGTGTACTTCCAAATGTACTTAAAGCATGTTTTTCCAAAATCATCCCATTTCCCTTTAGTTATTCCTTAAATTAATAATTATCTGCTATACAGTCATACAAGCTTGCTATACCTGCTGTGCATGGACTGTGCTGAGAGACAGTCTCTGTGCTGAGACAGAATTTCTTCACCTCCGCCTTTTGAGAGAGCCCAGAGAATAATTGTCTTAATTTTTTTTTTTTGGCTGGTGCTGAAGTACATAGATATTGAGAATGAATAAGAAGAGAAGATCAAAGGAGTTGTTTTAAGTTAGTGAATAAAGTGTACTGTATGAATATCTGTAAACATGTAGTATCAGTCATGCTAAATCCTGATTTTTACTGCCTATTGTAATCAGCCTGGAGAAAAAGCTATTACATGAATCACATAAAGGAATCATACATGCAAGAATCATATGTTCAATTTTACCCGTCTTTGAAATAACTTTGGTATATATTGTGGCACTTCTCTGTTCACTCATAATAACACAGGATGCATCATTTTAATAACTCAGATAAGTGAGTTTAACAACGTTGAAAATGTTTACAGCCTAGGTGGCTAGAAAGTGGAGTTTTGAGTCATTCACTTGAACGTGTCAATATTCTTATTAAACTTTAAAAGTAAAAACTAATTTAAATAATTTTTATTACTTATTTGATATTATGCACATCTTCTTTGCTAATATCCTCAAAACATCATAGTTTAATGACTTTTAGTATCAAACTGTCACAAGCATGGATTTGTCTGTTTTAACAAACTACTGACAAGTTGCCAAACCCTGTGCAAACACAGGATTAGAATATGCTCATTATAAACTTAATCCGAACCAAATTTATAACTGAAAAAAATAGATAAACTTCTGTTCTTGATATTATTTCTCATGTATTTGGTTTGGTTCTGATTATTGTAAAAGTTGTCATGGTCAAATTTAATGGCATTTACGGAAGGTGAGTGTGTCTTGTTTCAAAGAGACCAATTCTGGTTCGTTCCAGTTATTGCAACCTTGTTTTTTTAATGCATCTGCCAAGCTTCGTGCATTAGTGAAATACATTTAGTGTTCTTAATTATTGAGATTGGAGAACATGATTGAAATTGTCTTTGAAAAAGTGTTTTTAGGGCTTCTTCATTAGCTGCTAAAGTTCCCACTTCTAGTTAATTTTCTTCACTGTTTACAGTATAGAAAAGATTGTGATCATATAATGAAGACTTCTGAATGACAGAAGAACAAACGAAAGATGCTAATCAAAGATTTGACATAAAGTACTATTACAACAGAATCTTTGATAAAAACAAGAGCTTCTAGCTCACTTTCTGTTTAGTTGTCTAATGTTTACTTCCAAATTGCATCAATATTAACAGTTTTGCACGTTTCTGTGAAAAAATGAGGCATATTTCATGAGAAAAGTGAAATAATATTTGAAATAATTAAATCACTATAAGAAGGATCTCTTCATAGGGAGCTCAATCTGATTTTTCTGTGTCTATTTTAAGAAGTCTAATTTTTCAGGAGTTGAAATCTCAAGTTGCTGGAATACGATTTCAGGGTGGAGTAGTATAAACCTGTTCCCCTTGTGGTGCAGAGTTTGTGTTGTTCATACTTTTTCAGTTTTGGTGAATTACCTACTAGCCCTTAATAATAGATGTTATCTAACAATGTATTAGTTCCCAACGACTGTGTCATTTACTTTCACACTCAGAGAGAACTAGTTCAATGCTCAAATTATCTGAGAATACTAAAGATGGTTAACTTGTGGCAAGCACAGGGGATTTTTAACACATTACTGTTAGAAAGGGAAAAATAGAGTAGAACCTGTGTGAGTCTGCAGGGAGATAATGAACTGAAAACTTATGGCTTCATTTGAGTAACAAAAATCAGAATGAAGACTGTTACAGAAATACAGAAGTAAATATACCTCATGAGACTACCTAATCAAACCTCTCATCCATGGCAGGATCAAATATGCTGAAATTAATCCAAGCTGATATTTATCTAGCTTGCTCCTAAAAACCTCTGAGGATGGAGATATTGTACCGTTCAAGCAGTCTTTTCCATGGAATTTCTGTCCTTTACTATGAGAAAGGATGTCTTGTATGCTCTGGTAGGCAGGCTGATGTTTTAAAGTCTTTTCTTCTGCAGACGTTAAGAGCAGAGGGTCACTGTATACTTCTGGCATTGGAAATTCTCCATGATATTTACCTCCTTTATCTCTTTTCTCATCTCAAAAAACCTAATTCCTTCAATCTCTGTATAGTTCATGTTTAAAAAAAAGATTTAATGTTCTTTTGTTTTCCTTTGAAATAGCCCAAGTTTAGCCATATTTTCTTAAATACTTGATGCTCAAAACCAGGCAGAGTATTCTTCAGCAGTAGATAAGATTACAATAATTACCCTGAGTGTATTACACATTTCATGTGCATGCCACATTGAAGTATGTCTGATCATGATCTCGTTGTTGTGTAAAATCCATTGTTAGTTTGTATTCATTTAAGGAACTACTCAACATTTTATTTATGTCTCTTTGCTGCCTAGTAACTTATTCTGCATTTTTAGTCCCCATTTGATCTTCTGAAGTTGCTCTGTTTCCTTTTTCTGATTCATTTGGGGCTATCTCTTCAGCTCTCATCCTGTCCCTTTCTTTGGCATTTTAATCTTTCCAAAACTAGTGTTAAAGGTGACAGGTGTGTCATCTGTTCTGTCCTACAAGATGTTTCTTAAAACTTTGAATAGATGAAGATTCTAGGCCTGATACTGATTATTGCTCTGAGCAGAAGCATTAATTGATGTGTGCACATCACGATAGAGATTTTACCTGGACTCTGTTTTCCCAGCTTGGTTGTGAGAATGTTGTAGAGGACACTGTTAAGAAAACACATAATCTCTAAACTACCCAGACTAGATTATGAATCTAACAGGCAATATTTCCTGGCAGCAAATTTCTACAACCTTAATAAATTTTTAAACTGTATGAATTGCTAGGCAGATAACTATGGCTAAGCAGCATGTGACTTCTGGGCTATATATAGAACAGAACACAGGAAAAACAACAACATAATTTATTTAGAAAGAAAGAAAATAAATCGCAGGAGTTTTTAAGAGTTGAAAGAGTGGATGTTGAGATTCCATCCTAAATGAGACAAAGGAAACACTGTCGCTGCATTGTTTGGATGGATTGTTGGCTTTCCCTTGGTTCCAGCTGTATCATAGTATTCTGCGTTTAATGTTGCATCCCTGGAGATTTGTATTCTTGATGAGCTCACAGGGGTGCTAAGCTTCTTTCTTTGTCTGACTATGCAAGAAAATATGTATCAAGTAGAAAGCCTTTTTTATTTGATAATAATATCCACCAAAAGGTTTGGAGCTTACTTAAAAAATCATGTTCTTTTTTCAAATCACAATGCTCAGAAGCAGAGAAAGGAAATATACCAAACAAACAAACAAACAAACAAACCAACCCCAGAAAATCCACCAAAACCAAACAAACACCCCCCCCCAAAAAAAAAAAACCCACCAC
>NDXB01008642.1:0-45111 GCA_002631895.1 Agapornis roseicollis
TTTAGTGTGAGGTGTCCCTGCTTATGGCAGGGGGGTTGGAACTGAATGATCTTAAGGTCCTTTGCAACCCTAACTATTCTATGATTCTATGATACTTTCAACACCTGGAAGCCAAAGTAAAGCTAAGGCTTTAAGAAAACAAACAAACAAAAAAGGAAAAACCTAAAAAGCCACCAAAAAATCCCCAAAACAAAACCAAAACCAAACCAGCTGACAATGGTCACAACCTCCCAAGAACGGCAGAGAAGTCTCCATCACAAAAGGCATTCAAGAAGCATCTCGTTCCTTCCAAAACGATGCCCTATGAGATCAAATGTCATTTCATTCAAGCTTTATATAATGGAGGGTGGACCAGAATCCAGAGGTATTTTCTGGACAGATTATTTAGGTATTAGCTCAAAAATTCAATCCCATATTTTGCCAGAGAATACAGCTGACCATGACTGTGCCCTTGGCCTGGTATCATGGCACTGGAGATTACCAGCACTGGGCCCCAAATAGGATGACCAATTTAATTTTATTCTGAATCTTTCAACAATCCTCCAGGAATAAAGTGTGTAATCCAATAAGCCACCCAAATCTCCATAGTCTAATCACATTATTTTAAGTCCTTTTTAATCAACTTAAATTATTTCTTCATTAATCACATTTATGCTGATTCAGATCAACCCAATCCTTAAATTGAGGGAGAAGTTATGAAAATTATTAAAGCAGTGAAACTAGTTTAATGGGAAATTTTTGAATTCTGATTTTCACTCATAATTGAATTATTAAATAGGTTGAGATAGCTCATATTTGGCTTTATGTATTCTGTGTGGGCAAGATAGCAAATTGCTTTAGTTCTTTGGGGTGAAATTTTGCCTCAAGCGTGCTGTCTGAAGGCCCCAGCTGTCTGTGAGATAGAAAAGCAACTTTCAGCATACCTAACAAATGCATTCACTCCTCCATGAAATTGTTTACCAGTTTAGGAAAGCATCCTTGAGGAGTAGGAGTTTGTACAGCTGGTGTGCAGTCTCTCTGCAGTGGTACAAGCATCACCTCCATGGGAACCCACAAGCCATCCATGCAGCAGCTCGAGCACTCCCCAGGCACAGTGGGTGTGCCATCCACCTCCCTATGTATGTGGGATGCCTGTGGACTTGGGTTGTCCTATTTGTGCTTTACTGTCCCTTGTCTACAAGCTTCATCACAAAAACAGGATCAGGGAAAGCTTTCCAACTGCTCCTCTACAAAGTGTACAAATGGGTACCAAGGCATCTCTGTGTGTGTACACATACCCCCATATTTCTGATGCATTTTACTCCCATCTACAGCTTTTTAGCTTTGCAACTATATACACAGTGCATACAGTGTGTTCACCTTCAACTACTCACCTTCAACATCCTTAGGCTGAAAAAAACTAGGTTGTACCTATAACTCACAATGCTGATATAAGAACAGACTGTGTCAAGCTCATAGCAGCCTTCCAGTATCTGAAGGGGGCCTATAGGGATGCTGGGGAGGGGCTCTTCGTTAGGTACTGTAGTGACAGGACAAGGGGGAACGGGTTCAAACTTAAACAGGGGAGGTTTAGATTGGATCTAAGGAAGAAATTCTTTCCTGTTAGGGTGGTGAGGCACTGCAATGGGTTGGCCAGGGAGGTTGTGAGTGCTCCATCCCTGGCGGTGTTCAAGGCCAGGTTTGACAGAGCCTTGGGTGGCATGGTTTAGTGTGAGGTGTCCCTGCTTATGGCAGGGGGGTTGGAACTGGATGATCTTAAGGTCNTTGGGTGGCATAGTGTGAGGTGTCCCTGCTTATGGCAGGGGGGTTGGAACTGGATGATCTTAAGGTCCTTTCCAACCCTAACTATTCTATGATTCTAAGCCATGAAACATGCTGCTGCACTGATAAAGGAGTTGACAAGGCTAAAACCAACATACAAGTGAAACATTGATTTCAATGGTCTACTCAGCAACAGTATGTCTCAATATCTCCTTTAAAAGCAAAACACAGATTTCCCCATTAATACAAAGGAAATATGTACTCAAGAGACAGCTGCAATACCCTCATTAAATCATATTATGTGAACCTAATAAGTAGACATATGCCAAATTTTTACCAATGCAGACACTGAGTATTTGCATTACTCATCAAAATCAGGAGTAAATGATGCAGGTCACAAACTGCAGCATCATAAACATCCTATTTAAGGAATAACAGACTTGCTATGGCGATGATAATTTTTATCACATTTCTTCAAAACTATCCACCTTCAAGGGCAGAGCTCCCCTACTTCCTAGAGCTCAAGTTTTGGGGAGAGAAATAGCAGTCGTTTTCTTTGTTAATAAATGCATGGCATCAATTGCAATGCAATTTTATTCTGGTCCTATATTTTGCTAAATAATTATAAGTCCTTTTTCTCACAATTAAATCAGCTGCATGTCTAAATATTACAGTCTCCTGAGTTTCACATGGCACGTGCATTTTTACAGCTTATGTGTATCACCAGCCTGGTATAATTGTTTCCATCCAGCTAATGTTTAATCATTATGAATTAGCAGCAACAGAGGTATTAAAGAAAAATAAATAATCTAACCACAGTACTATTATGCTGTAACTGCAATATAACTTGGTATTTTATGAGAAGAAAATCACACCTCCAATCTCCAATAGATGTGTACACTTCCATGTTTAGAAAACACTGAGCAAGTAGAAAAACATTGGGTTTGCAATCAGAAAAGTGGGAATCCCCCTGGATTCTAGTTCTGCTAGGAAAGCCCCTTAGGAAACCCTGTCTGCTCTGGATTTGGACTCATGAGTTCCATGAGACTCAAACACGTTTCTGGAGCACAAATCTCAGCACATTCAAATGCAAGACAGCCTCTGCCAGGGTCTCCATCTCTTCTTTCACCTGCCAAGCAAACATGGCACTTTGTACATTACTTCAGAGTCACAACAAGGACGGAAGCTATTTACAAGAAGAATAAAAACCCTGAAGGAAAGGTATTCATGGGAAAATGCTGCTAAGCAATAGGAACCACTTTTCCACAGACAAAAATCAGTTCAGAACTCAGAGCCCATTCAATGGGCCCTTTAAAATAGATTATGATTTGCAACAACTGTGTGATTTAGCAGATGCTCATTTTAAGATTTAATCTTATGAACACTTACACACACACCATTTGTCTTACTCAGCATAAAACAGGTGTGCCCATGCACTTGTTCATCCAGCATCAACTCAAGGCCTTTTTGGCTTTCCAACCTTAACCATTCTATGATTCCAAGACTTGTAGAGCTTTTCCCTCCCACCAAGGAAACACAGATTCTACTTTTATCAATGTGGGTTTTACGTAAGCAGATAAAGTGAAAAGATAATTGTTAAGGAAAAGCCTTTTTCTTGCTCTAAAGGAATTAGCTCCCTCTTTTCTTCTTTCCTGCTATTTTTCATCAGTTCCTTTAGGTGGGCATATGAGCAATGAACACCCCACAGCATGTTGCTCCAAGGTAAGAGAATACACCCCCATTTAGCTGGCAAGGAGCTGTCAGCAGTGAGTGCCCCACAGCCAGGGGACCAGGGGACACAGTCATTCTCAGGCTGAACTGCTCCAAACCCAGCACATCTAGGACAAGCCAACTTTTGAGCTCTGTTTTTACCTAACACTACTTTTTTTTCTAGCTGGTGGCTGCAGGGAAATCACATTGCTGTAAATATGCCATTTAGCTTTATTTTGCAATGTGCCTGTCTTTTAATGGAAGACCAAAAAGAATGATAATTAAAAATGATAGTTTCCAGAAAATTGTAGAGTTCATTTGCTTTGCCTGTTAACTTTCAATTGTAAAGCTCTTCAGGAAATTTTCAGTTTTAACCCTAAAGCAAAGCTTTCTGCAATGAAGGGCAGACATTTCCTATCGGTTTAATTATAATAATTAAGACTTTGGTAATGCATTTAAAAGAACTACAGTACAATCAGGGCTGTATCCAGAGAACTGCTTTGTTGTACCCAAGAGAATTTGTCTGTCTTAATTAAGCCTCCTCTCTCAGATGCTGAACATGGTGACTCTTTCATCTGAACTACCTTATGTAATTGCATAACAGCTCTACTTACTGCATATGGCATACATTGCTTTTCAGTGCAGTTTCTAACACTAGCATGATGCTTCTTAAAGCAAAAATATAGAAAACATAGAAAACAGTCTGGACAATATCACTGTATAGACTGAATTGTACGCACATGCTTCAGTCTTGTAGTTCAGCAAGGAGGACAGCAGTAAAAGACAAATGCCCTAATGCTATTACTAATCTGAATCAGATTAAATTCTCTTAGTTCACACAACACAACTGTTCTTTACTTACCTGGATGTAATGAAAGCAGAATCTAGCCCACAGAAGCAATGTATGAGGTTCATGGAAATCCTGTTCTTAATTGTACCATATTTTCTGGCTACGTTCTTTAAAGGTAATATTTGGAGCCAGGAGAACAGTACAAAACACTGTAAATAACACTAGATAATTTACAGGAAGATTAAAACCAGATGAAATCTATTTAAATTACCACAGACAGCAAACTCCACAGCTCATTAATTTCATAGGGGTTTGCCTCTGTTGTTTTCTGATTCTGAATCAATATTGAAGCTTATATTTTCCTCCTTTTGCCTATATACGAACAAAATGAATTAAAGTTTTTTTTTCAGGCCGTGTTTTCACCTGGGGTCATTATTAACTGAGAGAAGAAAAAATAATCAACTCTCCGTAGGCAGTAAAGTGGCAAACACATTTTAACTATGTACTCTGGAAAATAATACATTTCTAAGTCATTTTCCAAAGCCAATTAAATTATCTGTCAATGAGTTCTTCAGCGCCTAGGTAAATTGAGGCATGCCAGAGACTCTAATGGCTGAATGTTCTCTATTGATCAAAGCACGCTGTTGAAGCTCAGCAAACTGCAAAGGCATTACTGCCCTCATGAAAAATGAATGCTTCATCCTGCAACCATTTGCTGGGATGTGAAAATGCAAACACTAGCCTAAGCGCTCCAAGTGAAGTGCAGTTATTTGGCAAGCGCTGTGCACTACCACACTGACATGGAGAGATTTTGGTTGGGCTGTTTCTGTGTTAAAAGGCTGGCACAACCCAACCTCAGGCATTGGATCCTTCCTAAACCCTGACAGAAAGCGTAATTTTCTCCCATCAATAACAGCATGCCCCAGAATAAACTCACACGCAACAGCAGAAAGGATATGAAACTATGAAAACCACACCATCCAGAAATCAGCCAAAATACTAAGTTACAAAGGATACATTTGCGAGGGGTCTAAATAAATCCTTAGGTTTCAGGGTCAACATGGCTATTGGAAGCATAAGAAGGGAAGTAACTAACCCTGTGAAGAGCTGAAGGGTAGAACATTTATAGAATATTAACTGACCTGGGCTGTTACCTTCCAGGGTTTATAGCTTACTTTTAGTGGCACACTCGGTCTGGGTAACTTAATGCTAAACTTGGGAGAGTTCTTCCTTTCTCTGCTGCCTGAAAACATAGGGCTTGAAGCTGAATTCTGAAATCCAAGTAAAAGAACATACAAGACTGGGTATGAAGCAGGTTTTCCTCACATTTCTGAAAAGCTCAAGTACAGCTATCACATGTCATTGTTATATATGGTTAGAGGTACTCATATATCAACCACTGAAGCAACAGATCTGACTCCAGGGCAACATTTACTTAAGCAGAAGTTCATTACTTCACTTTGCATGAAGCATAGAGCTGATGATACATCCCCAGCTTTTGCTGAGTCAGTGAAATGTTTAAACACAGATCTATTGTATTCAGTGAAACTTAAAGGACGTTTCAGCACTTGGCTGATCTGAGACTCACCCATAGTCATGCAAGAAAGGACTGCTGTGAACATTGCTGACACGCTGTTATACTGAGCCACAAAACTACCTCTCTGCTTTCAGACATTGCTCTGTGTTAAACCTACATGTTTGATACATCACATCTGGTAGGAATATATCAGCATGCAGTAAAAATAAGTTACAGAGTTGTCTTAGTAAACTAAGGCGTTTCTTTGTCAGTGCAGAAAAGACACTGCACACCATCTCTCAATGTTTTTCAACTAGACTGCTTGGGATAGCTTCAGAAAACACAGACTACATATCTCAAAGATAACCCTTTTCATTTCTGGCCATAAACATCATCTGAGGGCAGGTAGGAGAAATGAACTTAAAATCTCTTAATGTAAACCATATCCCTTTAAACACAAGTTCCCCAGTAATGAAGCAAGATGCAATAAATGGCTCAGTTCAGATAATGCCAAATGTTATGTCTTACAAGTTACAGCATAATTGTTTTTCTTCTTTTGTATTTCAGTGTTCTTGTTCATGCAATAGCAGAGAAAATACACAGAAGTGCCCCATTACCTCTGCCATTTCCTTTCTGTACACTTAAGCAGTGATGACATGAAAAACGTCTACCTCAGCAGAGTTTTGTGCAGAGATGGTCCAATGCAAAAGCAAAACCAGGGTCATGAGCAGTCCATATGCACAGTCCCACTAAGAAAATGACACACTACCTACAGTTTAACTAGAATTCTCAGAGACAGAAAATGTCTCTTAAGTCTATGATATGCAGGTATTTATGCTACAGGGAAGAATGGGACTACAAGGCCTGGAAAATCTTTCCTTGTTTTCCCATTGAAGCCTGTGCAGAGACAGACAATGTCTGGCAAATACCTGCATTTTAAATACACATCCTGGACGTGTTTATACTCCATTTGTGAATAACAGAGGGAATTGAGAATACAGCTGTATTAAGCTGTGGTTTGAGACAGGACACATGGGTATGAGCACACTGACAGGCATGAGAACAGTCATGCAGCAGTGACACACACCTGAGATGGAGCTGTGAAGGGATTTCACCACCCCCTGTCCAACTGCAAGCTGTAAAACTCTGAGCCATTACGAGAGCAAACATTTTCTCCCTCACAAACATCACCATGAAGTGCCGAGAGCAATCATGTCTTGCCAGGATGATTACACAGCATCCAGAGGGGGAAGAGAGGCAGAATGAGATGAAGAACTCCAGCAGAGAGAAACTGGGAAAACCAGCACAAAACTTTCTCTTCATGTCATTATCTTGGAAGAAAAATGGCTGTATTATACAAAAGGAGCAACAAAAGCCTCATCAAGCATACATTGCTACTGCTTGGATTAATCAGATACAGCCATTCTTGAAACTGATACATAAATTGACATTAGTTCAGTCTGCATATATAATTCCAATTCATTCTCATTGTTTACCACAAATTATGTCAGATTTTAATTAAATTCTTTGATGCAAAAATTAAAATGTCAGTGGTGATGCACAGATGCTGCTGAAGAGATTTATCTTCTCCCTAATGTAAACTAAAAACTGAGGAAATACCTGAGAGCAAGAGTTTCAAGCGATACTCTGCTCCGCCAGCACCAGGGACTGAGCTCCATTAAATTAAGTCCCAGGGTGGTTGTATCTTCTTGCTAAACATACCTCTCGCTCCCAGTTACATGCTTGCAGAATCAGGGACTAACTCAGCTAACCCCTATTATTTAAATAGCAGGGAAATATAAAAGCAAATAGCTCCTAAATGCAGTGTATCAGCATGGGATGTGTCTGATGCATGACTCAGGAAACGCCAAACTTCTTCACTCATCAGACAAAAGGAGGCCTCTTAGCAAAAGCAAATCCTTGCACTCCACCTCTGGTACCCCACCGCAGCAGACACACACTGCTGTGCCTCAGGTTCCCCCCAGCCGAGGCACTGCAGACCCGCATTTGGGTAAAACACAAACACAATGGCTGAACACTGCCTTCCACCTCTCCAAAAACATTCCCCAGTGAGTTTCACAGGGTGAGATGATAACTGAAGAGCCACACAGTGCAGAGATACAAACTTTGTTCATCCATCTCCAACTAGGGTCTTCCTGAATTTCAGAGATCACACGTGGTTTGGCTGGGCCCAGCATCATATGCAATCTGGCCTGCTGATGCTCCTGGCCATTTGCAGGAACACTTTCTCTGATTCCACAAATAAAGCCCATTCCATGGCTTAACTTCATTTTCTGGCTACAAATTAAATAAGCGAGTCAATAAAACGTTGCATACTGCAATGTACTCTTACAGTGAATGGGGAGCCCTTAGGCAGAGTGGGAACATAAACAAAAATTAAAGCATGAGTCACAGAGAGCAAGTCAAATTAAGAAAAAGAATACTGATACATGGAGGGGGTGAAGAAATTACAGAGAGAGGGAAAAGTCATAAACAGAGGTCCATGGCTTTCAGGTATGGGCAACACACTTCAGAAGTAACCAAGCTATACAGCCTTTTCCTGGGAGGTGTCCCTGTCCATCGCAGGGGGGTTGGAACTAAATGATCTTAAGGTCTTTTCCAACCCTAACTATTCTATGATTCTATGAGACCTTGCTCAGTTCAACTTTCCATCCTCATTATAAGAACACCTGAAAAAGGAAACCTCTATCCTCTAAGGAGCACATTTACTTCTCAACAAATGTTATCAAGAGTTGCACTACTGATATCTACAAAGGAGCGTAGTTTAATCACTAGAGCTAGTTTTGGGCTGCTGCTGATTTGATGAGGATCTGCTGCTCAAGCTGCTAACAGTTTGAGCTTCATTTTCTGATAAATTGTCTGTGTTCTCAGTGACTGCATTTATCTCCCTTTCCTCGCTGCTGAGGTATCTGATGTTACTGGATCTGTCAGGTGCTGGGAGCTGAAAATTATCTCTCTTCAGTATTAAAAAGGCTGAGAAAAGAAAATGGATATTATTAATGGGCAACTCCAGCACTGCTGTTCACACAGGATATGGCAGCTCCACAGAGCTGAATTACATTACATATTAGCACACAGTTTGCGCTGCACAGGAAATACTGTTCTCCTTAACTGAGTCTCCCTGTTAAAACAGATCAGCAAGAGGAAAGAAAGGTTGGAATAGAAGGCAAGCCAGTCTGATCTTCTCAGCTATCTGCAGAGTGCAGGCACATCCCCAGTAATCCCTCCAGTTGGTGTGCTGTGGTATGCATCATGCAGCTGTGCTCAACAAAGATAGGCTCATAGAATGGTTTGAGTTGGAAGGGACCTTAAAGCTCATCCAGTTCCAACCCCCTGCCATGGGCAGGGACACCTTCCACTAGAGCAGGTTGCTCAAAGCCTCATCCAACCAGGCCTTGAACACTGCCAGGGATGGGGCAGCCACAGCTTCTCTGGGCAACCTGTGCCAGCGCTTCACCACCCTCACAGTAAAGAGCTTTTTCCTTATATTTAACCTGAGGGGACCTAACATGGGGGATCTAACATAGGGGTTGCAGAAGGCCACCAGCAGTTCTCACCCATGAGACCAAAGGCCAAACTGAACCAACGCCTCCAGCAGTGGCAGAGGTACGTGATCCCAGCAGACCCCCAAAGGCTGAGACCTGACAGCACAGCCAGGCAGCAGTGACACCCTACATGCCACCACTTCACAAGTAATGGCCCTGTCTTAAGCTGTCAACAAATCCAAGCATGTTGTGTATGACTGTTTCCCAGCTTGGTTCTCCTACCACTTGTCCTTTGCAGACACAACGTGATAGAACCCAGTTCTATCCATTACAGCCAGTGTAGAGGGCAGCAGAGCCTGGCTGGCCTGTGCTGCACAGCCAGTGTGTGACACATCCAAGACACCCCACGGTCAGGCACACACAGTGATTCACAGCATCCATTTCAGATGCCAGAATTATTTAATAAACCAGTAGTAGACTTCAGGCTTGAAATTTCACAGGGATGTTTAGGCTGAGAGCTCACACAGTGACAAACTTCTGGCTTTGAGAAAGACTGTAAAAACCTATCTTTGGTCGTTTACACATCCTCTTTTAGTGCGAGACCTGCCATCTGCCTACTGCAGTTTGCCAGTTACGCTGCTGTATCACTAGCCATCATGTTGCTGCCGCTGTGCTACTATAGTGCAGACAAAAACCTCTTGGTGTGTTCACCCACACAGTTTTTGGGCTGTTGCCTGAGCAGAACCAAGTGGCTTAGGTTTAGAGGCAGAGGGCAGGAGGACTCAAACATCACAAGCACTGCCATACAGGTAGGTTCTTCCCTTTTGGAGCAACAAGAAGCACCAACACCCCCCCTCACCCCACCTCCCCCCACCAAGTCAAAATGGGGAATCCCACTGAGTTGATACCCCTCTGCCTGGCAACAGCCCCTCCATCGTCACTGCATCCATGCCTGCATCTTTTCCACCCGGCTTTTTGGACACTAAGCAAGGCCCTTGTGAGCTAATAAAAATGTCAGTCCTCCTGCAGACCACCCATCTGACCATAGGCACAGCCAAATTCTCCCTCTTTGCATCAGTTCATCACCTGCAAGATCAAAATCACACCCATGATTTCCACCCCTGCCTAGCCCTGCAGAAGCCGAGCAGGGGAGCAGTGCATGAAACAGCATCAGCTCTGTGTTTAAACAGGGGCTCTGTGTTCAAACAGGGGGCTAAATACACCTGGCACCAGTAGATTCATGTCCCCTGCTCCTTCCTCACCTGCCTGAACCCAAATGCATACAGCAGACTATTTAAAAACAGAGCTAATTTGAATTAAATAGTAGTCTTAACACATTCCAGGAACATTCCTGAAAACCAAACATTTGGATTAATTTGATTCAAAAGCCTCTGAACAAACACCCAGCTCTGCTGTTACACTGCTGCACTCGCCTCGCCTTAGTAAATCAGTTCCCACTGTGGGGGGCTATTTATCTTATTCCCTTTACAACATAAAAGCCATTTCTCCAGTCAAACCTCTACATTATAGAGTGTTATTTTCTCCTTTATCATAAGCCTGCTAATAGTCTATTTCATACAGAGGCAAAGCACACAGCTGAATGATGAAGGTGGCGGCAGAGAAGCAATCCTGCTGGCACAAGGGACCTCTCCCAGGACTGTAAGATGGTTGCAAAGCCTGACTCCAGTGCCACGCTGGCTGTACATCACTGTGATTACACTGACTGGGTTATTCTGATTTACTGGCTACAGAGATGGAGAGGCAGGAAATAAGCCTGGCAATGATGTATTAATGTATGCTCCTCTCCAGAAGCTCAGTGCCTTTAAATATGAAAATGTTAAAACCATGTTTTTGATAAGCATGACAAATCATGTAAAGTCATTACAATTTTATTAGAGGAAACATTTTCAAATGCATTGATTAAGTTAGGAATAATGACTTGGATCTAAAGTTATAAACCTCTAATTTCATCAGCACTAATGACCAAGGGAGGAAGTCAGCATCTTCAGGGCCTAGACAAAGA
Source organism: Agapornis roseicollis (assembly GCA_002631895.1). NCBI lineage: Eukaryota > Metazoa > Chordata > Aves > Psittaciformes > Psittacidae > Agapornis > Agapornis roseicollis. The sequence goes on from NDXB01008642.1 coordinate 11,307, forward strand.
GTGCACAGTGCACCACACCAGGCCTTATCAGCTGCAATGGATAGAACTGGGTGAGAAGACAAAGACTAGAGAGCCAAATCACAATATACAAGTTAAACTACTTCTGCTATCTCTGATTTTAGTCAGTGTTTAGAATTACTTAGTTTCTGAGCTCCAACAAACATGGAGATGCTGACTGTAATCAAAAAGCAGCATATCTAAAACCAGTGTTATTCTGTGTATATTCACAATGAAGCATACAGAGAAATGAATGTGTTCAACCTGTACTTGTCTTCCCAATGCAAATGGCTTCCTGTGTGCACCTTCATACGTGTAAGTTGCATGTAAACATCCCACAGATCAAACTGCTAGCTCCTAACAAAGAACATGCAGCAAGGAGCTAGCTGTAAGATGGCATTCACCTTCTCACTGTGCTATAACACCACCAACTCTTCTGATACAGAAAGTCCTACTCCTCCCTGATATGATCACTGATCTCCCTCCACAGGCCTACTGAGAGGAAGAAGACAAGGGAAGGTGTAGATTTTTCCCTGAGCGTAGAGCCTAAGGATCAATTCAGTTACCCCTTACCTTGTTGACTGACAAAGAAAAAACATGATCACTAAGTGGGCCTAACCTGTAACCTGTATTTTGAGGTGCCATTGTCAAGATTAGGGAACTTGATAAAGAGCAAAGAAATGAGCAAAAATGACTGCTTCTTCCTAAATGGGTTTTAAATGCATCTTCCTGGGTGCTGGAGATGGACAGGGCTTAGTCTCATCCCTGCCATGATTGAGACAGTCTCAGGCAACCTAAACTCATCTCCAAATGCCTGTGCAGTCAGCAGACCGGGTGGAAAGCAGAGCATGGTCCTGCTGTCCTGCTTCCCAGGCCCTGAACTGGTGTGTGGCTGCTGTCTTCTTCCAGCAGAACCCAAGAAGCCTCTTCACACTGAAAATTAAGACTAGTGAAAGTACTTCCTGATGGAAACAATCAACTGAAGCTAAATAGCTCGTGCAATAGTGCACATCTAATCGGGGCTTTTCATAATGAATCCTTTATCCCAACAGCAAACATTATAAAGGATGCTTTATCTCATTGTCTATTTTTCCCCTCCAATGTTTAGCCCTTCCCCTCTTGCTCTGTGCAAATCCTAAACAAGAAGAAAGAGTGAAATGAATGTCTGCTATGTCTGTCAAAATACAGGTAACGGACTGCAGGGAAGTGAACTGTTCTTCCCTAAACTCAACATTTATCGTTATCTTACATGTTTTCAGAGATGCCAGTGAACATAAGAAACTGCTGATGGGCAAAGAAATGTTTTAACAAAGGTTGTATCTTTAACACTACGGAAGAACAAAACAGCAAATAGTACAGCACTGTGGAAAACCAGCAGAAGTATCTGAATGCTCTCCTTCCCCCACCCTCTTTGATGCGGTTTGTAGATTTATGTCCTCTCCCTCTCACTAGGACCACATCACAGATAATGCATGATTAATTAATTCATTCATTAAACTTCACCAGCATAGCTTCATCTGTCAGGTAAATGGGAAGCATACTGATAATATACAGCTGTGCATTAACGTTCTTTCTGCTTGCCTCACCATGAGCTCAAATCCAAAAACCGAGCCTCAGCTCAAACAGGGAGCAATGTATATTAAACCTCCCTTCAAGCTCCCAAACTCATGCAATACCCTGGGCCCCCAGAGTATCCTGTATGGTGAAAAAATGAGCTTCAGAGCTTCATCTCTGAACCTCTGGGAGACAAGAAAAGCCAGGAGCTTGCTGGCTGCGAGCTAGAAAGATGCTTTTTTGTGCATCCCTGTAACCTCCAGAAACACAATACAGAAATAACCTCATGCGTGTATCCAGGAACAAGAGCAAATGATTCACCTTGTGCATTTCATGCAAATTTGGTCTAAAAGTGCAGACAGCTAATTAATTCAAGTGGATTGCCATTATGAGGTTATTTTTTTTCTTAAACTCTAATTCCAGCTTCAAGGTACGAGTTTGGTTGCTTTTCTTTATTGCAGGAATACATTTTCTAGCATTAGCCTGCATCTGTCATTAAATCTGTAGTGTGTGCAAACACTGATGGGTGGTTTTTAGCTCTATCAATCTCTGCTCTGTTGTAATAACTAGGACCTATGTCTTATACTGCAATTACACACATGAAATATTTAGAACAAGCGAAAAGAGAACACTGGCTACCCACAGACATTAAATATGACAGTAAAGTGAAAATAATACATGTAGAGTGCAGCTGCACAACATTATGGTAAATGAGTCTGTCCTCCACCTCTCAAGCCACTGAGTTTCGGCCTTTCTCAGTATCCTTACGTTTTTTGCTGTTGTAAATAAAGAGAATTTGTTTCCAAGCTCTTTCCAAGTCACCTCTGAGAGACTTGATAAGGACAGAAAATGGATCGGTGAGTACATTTTATGCCCCATTTGAAAGCACATGATGTCTCTCATCAGTCCTCTTTGTAAGGAAAATGTTTCTGGCAAGTCCTTCTCTCCTATAAAAATACTAAGAAGAAAGATGCATGGCAGCCCAGGACTTGGGCACACTCCTGTGCCCTTCAACTTCCACAGGAAGATTCACTCCAGGTTTACAGCTACAGGGTTGGATGTACCAGTGTAACATAACATCATTGTAGCTGCCACTGCTAGAAACCATAGTTGATCTGTTATTCCTCTGGGGATCACAGCTGGGTTGCTGTTGTCTCACAGTCATGTTTTAACCACAGCATGTGCTTATGCAGTAAACAGTGTGATAGCAATCAACAGATCACTACCAGAAAGGCCTGCACTCAACACCTGAGCTTGTATAGGCACCTGCAGAACTCCTCTGCAACTTCCATGATACACATTATGTTGGCTGTTTACATATGGCAGAAAGGAAAACTCACCTATCAAGCAACTCCCAAATCATCTGTGCCAGCACACGAATGTCTCTTTGTACCGTGTAAGTCAAGTTGATGTTTAACAAGTCAAGTCCAAATCCCATCTTTACGTTACTGAGCCCCCAAGGGATTGGGGGATGCTGTGGTGGGAGGGAGTATTCTGCTGTTAAGGAGCTCTTGGCTGCTACAAAAACTGACAGTAACAAAATTTACTGCTAAAGTTTCATTGATTTCCATGTCTAAAAACAGAACCACAACCAAATAATGGCTGGTGTTCAAACCCAAATCTTGATCTATGGACCACTATTTACATGGGGGAGTTTTGTCTCCTAGAGCTGTCCAATTCAAAATGAATTTACAGCCCTGTCTTCAGACAAATAACATGAACCACAGAGTGACAAGGCACCAGTGTGGGAGAAACAAACAACCTCGGGCAGAACACACTGGGGTGCAAGTTAGCAAAGATGCAACTACAGGAGTAGAAGGAAACAAAACCAGCTAGTTACCCTTCAAAATACCAACACAGCACACTTAACACTTTCTTTTCCTATTGCTCATTGTTACAATTAGTGATTGGTAAATACTTGTGTGATAGCAGCAACTAGATGGCACAACAGGATGTTGGACAGCACTGGGTATGTAACGAATGACAACAGCTGGCCTAAAGGGTTGACTGTTAATATTGCTTGTATTACTCCCACTTTTCACTCAGAAGGAGATTTCAAAGGGCACTCAGAATACGTTGTCTCATCAGTTGGGATATTAGCACAGAATAACTGTGTTAGTAACAACTAAAAATAAATACTATCTTATTAATAAATAAAGCTTACAGCAATAATAGTAAATTATACTGCATGAGAAAAAGCCTAATAATTGCAGTGGTTTTCTTGTCCATACTACTGCATGCACTGCTTGTTGGATGAGGTGAAAGGATAACATTTCCCATGTTATCCAAGAGTGATTTTTAAACTGAACTGGAAAAGTGTCTGTGAAAAATTAAAGTACATTTAATTGCAAAATGGATTCGAGACGTGCATCGAGACAACGAATCTGATCAGGCTCCCTTCATCTGTCATTCTCACCAGCAACAAAAATGGAAAGCGGGCGAGAAGCTGTTTCAAGTGTCTCTCTCTAAGCTTCCCACTGATGTACTCTGAACAAAAGGTTCAAGGGACGAGTAACAAATCCATCAGGACTTCATGATGGGTGGGTGTCCCAGCTCCTCTGGGAAACCTGTGCCAGTCTCACCACCCTCACAGAGAAGAACTTCTTCCTAATATCTATTCTAAATCTTTCAGTTTAAAACCATTCTCCCTCCTCCTACCACTACAAGTCCTTGTAAGAAGTCCCTCTGCAGATTTCTTGTAGGCCTCCTTTATGAACTGGAAGACTGTTACTAGGTCTCCCCTGAGTCTTCTCCAGGCTGAAGAAGCCCAGCTCTCTCAGTCTATCTTCATAGGAGATGACATTATAGACTAAAACTCAGTCTCTTCAGCAAGCCAAGTGTGTGTACAGTCTGTCTCTCAGGCAGTCAGAAAGTCTTCACCCAGGCACACATGAAGGTGTGTTAAACAGCACAGCTTAAGCACACACTGTAAATCAGTGGTTATAGTCAAGGATGATAAAGTGGCTATTTTAAGAAAACACATCCAAGCCTCTTCAACATACCTTGAAAAGACAAGGAAAGGAGCAGCAAACCTACAAATCTAGTGAGGCTAAGGGAAGGACCTTGCTAGCTTGTGCTGCAGCAGGTATACCCCTGCTAGACTGACGGCATGCCCCAGCCAAAAGGCTATGCATGTCAACAGTGATGAGGGAGCAATTACAAGAGGACAGAAGGAGCTGAAATGTAGACAAGGATGCACTATTTCCCCTCATATGGGATTAAACACAGCCCACTTGCAAAGCAGTTCCACCAGGCATATTGCCAGTGTGCAGCAAGGGGAAGGCAGCACCTGGCCCACAGAAGAGTCTGCAGGATTGTACCTTTGGGAAAGGTGGGCATTACCTCCCACCCATCTGCCATGGAACACACAGGGGCTTCAAGACCAGAAGGAAAAGCAGGATCCTGCCTCTGTGCAGCACGCTGGTCACAGCTGCTGCGCGCACCAAGACACCCTGCTCCTGGTTCTGCTCACGGGGAGATTTGCCAAGGGGAAGGCAGCTGGCAAGAGCTAGTAAATCCTTCAGCTCGAGCTAGCTGAGATCCTGCTGGGTCCCTGCCAGCTCTGATGGTGGGTCAGATAAAGAGCTCTGCGCTCCAGGTAGCTCATAAAAAGAGATTAAAGCAACACAGTCAATGAGACAGTTTCCTTCTCTTTGCCCACTCAGGCAGAACAATTTCCTCTCCAGATTAATTTCTGCATTCCTCCACTCCGTGGAGGAGGCTGTAAATTGGCCTTATTGGGAGGCATGGGAAAGCCACAGCCAGAATGGAGAGGGGCACAGCCAAGGAGGCCACGCTTTCCTCCTCTGTGCTCACCCTCCTGGCACTGGACCATTCCTACTGGATGAGTGTGCTTCCTGCTGTGGCAGACACAGAAGCATAGGCTGCAATGCAAATGTAAATGAGTAATTACAAAAGTAATAAAAAAAGCATTTAGTTGTCACACAACTGAACAATCATTTCTGGGGCATTTAGAGAATCTATCCAGGCTGATTGTGGAGGTCCATAAGAATGGGAGATACTTTTTGCTCCTTGCAAAAGTGGCTTGGATGAGGGAGCATGAGACAAGCATTAGCAACATAGAATCATAGGATAGTTAGGGTTGGAAAGGACCTTAAGATCATCAAGTTCCAACACCCCTGCCATAAGCAGGAACACCTCACACTAAACTATGCCACCCAAGGCTTCGTCCAACCTGGCCTTGAACACTGCCAGGGATGGAGCACTCACAACCTCCCTGGCCAACCCATTCCATGCCTTAAACTTTGTTGATAATGCAACATGGAAGCCAGAAGATGCAGCTGAGATGTGAGAACAACAGATGGAAATTCTACAAGATAATGCTCCTTTCCTCCAAGGACAGCCACAACACACAGAAGCTCCAGGGATGGTCAGCTATCGTATCAGCATCCTCATCTTCTCCAAGAAGGGCAAAGCTAGCTCCTCAAGGCTCAATATCCCTCTCTCAGAGACAAAAGAGAACAACCAAGTGATAGAGCAACATTGTATAGCAGCTATCCAATTAATTACTGTACATGAAGGCCATGTTGGCTGTGCTTTTCCCTAAGATTTGCAGAGCACCACCCAACTGATGTCTACATCAACAACAAGCACTTGGCTGCCTGGCAAAAGGAATCCACTGACTGAGCCTCAGGTATGGATCTGCACAAGAATTTTTAGAGGATAGAAGTCTGCAGTAGCATACACACCTGCTCTCACATCCCTGTGCCTAACATCCATGTGTGTTTCATACCAGTAACCACAGCAGGACAGAAACACTATCGCTCTGGTTAACCAGTTTCTTAATGAGTCAAGATTTTGTGGGTGTTAGGTGACATTTTGAGGGATAGCAGTGTAATCATGAAAAACAAGATTCTCCTCCAAAGCATTCAGTTTGCTTTTCCAAGCTCAGTAACTGACAGGTTACTATCTCTAATGCATTGAAAATATCTGCCGTATAGTCCCCAAGAATCCCTACTTCCTTTAGCACAGTCTGAGGTTTCTGTTACCTCAGAGTCTCAAGAGAACAAACAGCAAGATAATCTATGTTCTCCTATCTACAGCATCTGTACTGTAACTGCTACTTACTATACCCCTGTGCGGTGCCTCAACATGTTTACACCTGGGGTCGCATTTACTGCAGGTTCTTTACAGATCGTAACTCTCAACTTTGTTCCCTGTATAGAAACTTTAATCTCTCAATCTGCTCCAAACTTCTGCCACGTGAGAGTTAAGTACAACATCTGAGCCCTAAAGTCAGGTTAGTAAATTTACTTCAAGATCACGCACAACTGAAAGCATGAGCGTCCACCGGGAGCCTATATGACAATTAAACACAGAGCAGAGGAGCCTTTCTCAGCTGTCAGGTGGCTGTTCTTGCTTTATTTAGTTTGTTACGCAAATTCCTGCTGGTTTGAAATGAAGATCTCAATGCAGTTTGCAGACAAATATACTTTCATGAAAGGTAATCAGTTATTTGTTGAACTGCACAGGTGTGACATACAGATTCAGCCTCACCCCACAACAATAACGGGCTGCTTAACACCATCATCTTCTGGCATGCACTTCACCTCAGCTGCACCCTCTGGGAAGAGCTATAATGTTATTAATATATTTGCTAAATATATGAAACCAGCCGTAGCAACTCCTGAATCGTGCATCCTCTGGCACTCCATTCCTTTGAGAGCTAAAAGCAGAAACTCCATTCCATGGTTATGTGGAGCTGCTGCCATACTTCCACAGCTGCAAAGCATCCCGTGTACAAGAAGGTCGCTTTAATTAGCAGATAACATTGAAATGGTTTCGGAAAGGAAGAAGTTTTCCTCTCTCATTTTTTGTTTCACAGCCTGTCCCAAGTATCTAATTATACATATTCACACCTCCGCACAGAATTTAATGGGAGTGGAAAGAAATTGTTCATCCGCAGGCAACACACCATTTTTCTCTCTAATGTGGGAAGCTGTTAAATAAAATGTCACTAGGAGAAATACCAGGTGACCTTAGATTATTTGTCTGTCCACACAAAGTCTTTGCCTACACCTGGCAATGAAAGTTTCCCTTGCAATAAAAAAGTACATACAATTGTAAGAGCTGGCAATTAAAAAGGCTCCGTTTCTAAGCTGGTGTGAATCTTCATAGTTCTGCTGCTTTTAACAGACCAGCATACAGCAAAAGTTTCATGTTTTACTTGACAGTGGGAAAGAGTCAGGTAAAAACACATCTTCAAGTCTCTTATTTCAAGATTTGGGGCAGATTTAATCTTCTTGCACCAAACTCTCAGGGGTTTTGCTAAAAATAACCCCAAAATGTGCGGGTGGCAGCAGCCTCAGAAAGCCAATGGCACTCGAAATTCAGAGTTATTTGTTTCACTTCTAGCAAAATCATAGAATCATAGAATCATAAAATAGTTAGGGTTGGAAAGGACCTTAAGATCATCCAGTTCCAACCCCCCTGACATATGCAGCGACACCCTACATTAAACCATGCCGCCCAATGCTTTGTCCAACCTGGCCTTGAACACTGCCAGGGATGGAGCACTCACAACCTCCCTGGGCAACCCATTCCAGCATCTCACCACCCTCACAGGAAAGAATTTCTTTCTTATATCCAATAAACCCCACCACTTACGTTTTCCTAACAAGTAATTCTTCAGGAGATTTACTAATATTCTTACAACTTCATACAAATTTATTCTGTCATCTGGAAACACTTATTGGAGGAGGCACTCAACAATTACCTCAATGAGCTACACATCCACTTCTTAATAGTCTGCTAAAGAGATAACTCCTCCCAGTTATGGAAAACTAAAGTCCATTCTCTGAAAGCTTTTTAAATTGAATGTTTTCTGCACCTCTGACCAGCACAGAGGGAATGGGAGACATGGGAAGCCAACATCAAGCAAAACAGGAAGCTTTCTTAACCACATGCTACTTTCTGACACAGGCTATTCACAAAGGAAAAGCTACAGAGTAAGGAGGACTTCACTGAAACTTCATTAGAAGAATTCCACTGAAAGAGAAGGAAAACCAAGGAGTCAACATCAAACAAGATCCTGCTACATCAAGCTCCACCTGGGCCGGGGAAGGGAAGCCTAAGGGCACTCCATGAAATGGGGCTCACACCTCAGCACTGCTCAGTGCATTCCTCCTACAGCCTGTGCAGCACTTGCAGGTGGATGGAAGCCACTGAAATGCTACCGGTGACCCTGCAGCTTCCCATGGGCCATTCCCCTCCCTGCCAAAGGGTCTGCTTTGGTTATCACGACCATCAGCTTCCACAACACAGAGACGCTCTAGGACACATCTCCCTCTCTGCCGTGGCCCCTGTAGCTCAAACCACAGCAGGCACCTTCAGCACTCACATTGCACAAATGCAAACTCTGCTGAGACACGGCTGTCTCTATCTCCAGATGCACTTTTTAACACACAAGGCAGAGGCAGCACATGCTGCCATGGGCTTTACTCTAAGTCCTCATTTTGCAAAGGGGAAAGACATGAAACACACAGGCTGGCTACATCCATCCCAATTCTACAGCCTTGTGAGAAGAAGGGTGGTCTTAGCCCATAGCTGAGACCTGTAGGTCCTGGGCACGTGCACACAGGCTGACAAGAGAGCACAAAACTGACATCTGTCCCCAACCACTTCAAACTTGGGACGCTTGGGTTTGAGGCATAAACTTTGCAAGTAAAGGTTTGCTGCTGATTTCATTGGGGTTTTGTTGCAAGAGCAGGTTCTGCAGGTCCAGCTTCCCTCAAAGACCCTTTTCAAAAGAACATGCCTGCTGCAAGCTGGAAAACAACAGCTATTGCTACAACTGTTGGGCTGCATGTTATAAATGGGCTCATCCTGAACTCTGCAAGGCAGAAATATATTTCCAGTCCCTTAGTTTATTCAAAAGAGGTCAACCACAGTTGTGTAAACAGAGCCTACCTCGAGCACCACGGGCCTACAGTCACGCAGTGAGCTGGAACATGCACCTCCTAACTGCAAATCCCTTCGTAATCTCAAAAACAGGAAATGAAACAAAAGCCACAAACAAACTGTATTTCAGTCCCTGGTCAAACACTGGATGTTTCTTCCCAGAACCTCTGACCTGTACTCAATATCTCTCAGAAAATCAAGATTCGAGGATTCACGTTTTCCTTTCCTATGCCTATCTTCAGCCCTCATCTCTAAGAAACCTTCTTCAGAGCCAGAAAGAGAAGAAGCTGTGACTCCCTCCAGAGCTCAGCTCACACATGTTGCTGCTCCAGCTGCCTGGAAGGAGGCCTCTTCTCCCGCCCTCTCACCTTGGAAGCCTCAGGGGCTGCTGCTGCTCCCCGTCCTCTTGTGATGCTGCCACGGTAGGATGAAGGCAAAGGTGACTCAGATGTATGTATCTTGTACCACATTTGTGCCCTGTTACTGCACACCCATATGGCAGACAACAAAGACACCTAATACTTCCAAGTATTGTAAGCTTTCAGAATTATTTTATCCAAATCTTGCCAATACCTACACTGCAAGATGTCATCATACTACCCTTAAGCTATATATTCATAGGATCATTTCCCAGATGTTTGCTGATTAGAATGAACTTGCTCCACCAGCCTACTTCTCAAAGACAGGAGAATATAAAGTATTAAAGTACTCCTGAACCCAAACCATGAAAACTAATTTCTCTGTGCGTGTGAACACACACAAAATGTGGTTAAATGTGGTTTGGGTGTTTCCCCCCTACTCTTATAGCACATTATCCCTCCATTTTTATCTTTACAGGAAACAACAACCACCTAGCATTTTCCACGTGCCAGAACTGTCTCCCTGTGTGCTATTAATGCTGCAGGTTCCCCTTGCTCACTGCAAGCACCCTCCAGGATGCATCTGCAGGAGAGAGAAAGAAAAGCTTTTCTTCATGTGAACGGGGGGGTTGGCATCCATTCCCTCATGTCAGTGCTAGCTCAGAACTAAACTTCACAGATTCATCTCTCTTGCTCTTTTGTTCCTTCTCACAACTGCCGACTCTGAGCTACATTCACCTACTTCAATTCTGCTTGAGCTCAAGTTGTGAGGCATTGAAATGGTTTTGATTTCCAAGGAAAGGAAGATTTAGAAAGACTGTTCTCACTTCTGCAAAGCACACACACACACAGAGCTTCCCTGGGTAGTACATCATTAATGCTTCTTTCCAAGAATTTCATTACTTGCAAATATATTATTTTGGGAAAATTGTGCTTGCTGTAAAACCTTGCCTGGAATCCTTGATTAGATAAACGCTGCTCATTCCACACAATGTTTTTTTCCGAGTTTGCATCTGTTAATGGATGCATAATAAACATTTGTATAAAAGAAGCCAAGCATTTGCTACAAAATATAGACAAATGGTCATAAGCACCAGCCACCATGGAGGGCTCAGACGCAGGTGAATGCAGATGTGGCAGCACACAGACTAAACACAAGGTACATGCAGATCTTGTATGTAAAATGGGTGTCTTCAGGGTCACCAGTATCCAGCCAGCCACACTCACAGACAGGCAGCACTGGGCTCTCCACCCTGACTGGGTATGGATGCGACCTTCTGGACATCTGCAGCTTCTACCTTAAGCAGATAAGAATTAAAATGGTCTGTTACTGGGCTGCTTCTAGAACAGTTTAATACACACACACACAGGGAAAACAGGAAGATAGAAAATGCCTGTTCTCCCATGCTCATTCATGTGACCTTTACACAAATGCAGAAAGAGTTAAGATGGACATTCTCACATCTGAAAGCCAAACCCACGCATTCTAATCCATGTTATTTGTCCATATTAAAACCACAGTCTACAACTGGAACTGCAAATAGTAAGGGCCTTAAGAAATCAGGTCACTTGGTCACAGAGCCAAATTTTCACATTTTCATGTTATAAACCCCCTTTTAAAGTGGTTGACCGAAGCTGCACAGCACTTCAGAGCATTGAAAATACTGCTGCAGATAAGATTAGGTTTTACTTCAGTCTCTACTCACAAACCTAATAGAGAACAATTCGAAATCTGTCCATCCCATGGCAAATCTGTCCAGAAGCATGGAATGATTACACTCTGGCATAAAACATAAGGCTAATTTATAAGCCTTATCTGAGGCAGCATGGTGATCGATGCTCGAGTGAAGGATTTCTTCCAGATTTCATTTGAGGTTAAATACCTGATTTTCAACACACACAAAAGGAAATAATCTAGTTGTAACATGAAGCTGACATTTCCAAAATGCTGAGCTCTAATTTCGCCAGGGAAAAGACTGACAATATTTCTTTGCTTCTTTCGGCATTCCTAAATTTTCATGCCATTGTGTTGAAATAGTAGGAGTCATCACCCACAGCACGACAATCCCCAAGCCTTCCTGATACCTAAACTGATTGCTACCTAGAAGTCGTAAGAACTGTTTTCTTAAGTTCTGTCCATAAGAACAGGTTGAAAGCAGCTCATTGGTATACTAAAATAGGACAAAAAGATATAGGTATTAAAGAGCGGGGTTAGGTTATAGAAAAACACCGGAACAAAACCTTTGAGAAGAGTCAAGAAACACCATAATTCGGGTACATTGAGTATATAAGTTCATAGTGAAAATTGAACTAAACATAGAAATCGTCTGAAAATGAATGGCTACTATGCTTTGTATTCACTGTCAGCAGCAGCAAGACCCTCATGAAATAAACCTGGCTGCAGAGACAGACACAGTTTGGTGGATGAGGACATGCCAGACTCATACCTCTTGCTCTATATTCACTGTTCTCCCAGCTTACGGTATGGTTTAAGCTCACCATATAACACACATCTTTGTTCCTCCCTGCAGCTACCTACACAAAGCCTCACTTATTAGAGCCTCACAGAGGCTTTATCTATAGGAGAGTTAGCTAATACATTCAGCTAAAGGAGTGCTACATAAGGAAAAAAAGGGAGGGTTAACGTTGCCAATTTCCTACGCCCTCTGCACGCCACCAGGAAGGCATCATGCTCCAGCAACCTCACCATCCTCAGGATGTTGCTCTCACGTTTTACCTTTCCCTCCCTCAGTGGAAGCCTTTTAAACCACTTTTAATAACTGGTTCAAGCCACATCTGCCTACGAACCAGAGTGGCACCTCACCCATTCATGGTAAGGAGGCTTTTTAGGTATCTCCCAACAGTAACGTGCAAAGTCAGTTCTTGTAGGAATGGCATGAAGACAATTGAAATTTGCAGTCCTAACCAGCCACCAAGGCTGGGCATCCAGCCACTGGTGGTGGAAGGAAACAAAAGCCTCTGTCAATAGAGAGCCATGATTTAAAATGTGTTCACTTTTTATAGCAATATACTCTTAGCACCACTTGGTAAACAAAAGTGTGCCATTAAAGAGCTACTAGTAAGTAATTCAGCAGTTGACAGGTACCTGATGGTTTCTTCTGGCCTAAAGAAAAGACTTTTTTACTACATTAACAAGACAAATAAGCTGGAAACAGAAACTACCTCAATCTGTAGAGCTCAGTTCTGCTCCAGCCACCCTCTACAATCACAGCAAAGGCAGAAAGCATGACAAAAAGCTAAGACTGGGCCTTCCGATGACTCACAAATCACATGCCTGATTATGGCAGGAATTCCCATTAGTACTGAGGTGCAGCTCTGACCTCACTGAACCAGTGGAAGATCTGCAGTGGATTCCAGGATGTCCAGGAGGTAACTCTTCAACAGGACCTGTGAGGCAACAGTGGGGACACTGACTTTATTTCTGATGGTGTCTCTTGAAAAAGTGAACTCTCATTGTTTGCATCTCTTCTAAAAACCTCTGTGCCTTTATTAATAGGGGCATAATGAGGCTCCTGCTCACTGACCATCACCTCCCCCTGCTAAAAACAGGGCAAAAAGGTAGAACAAATAATGACAATATGAGCCATGAAGGTCCATTACACCATGAGGTGCCCAAGCAATGCTGATTAAGCAATCCCCCAGACACCGTAAGTGACAACAGAAGGGACAGACACAACTTCTCATGGTGCTGTATTCAAATCATCATCACGAAATTAAGCAGGTTGGAAACAACCTTTAAGATCATCAAGCCCAACCTTACCCTAGGGCTACCAAATCCACCGCTAAACCACGTCACCGAGGGCCTTGTCTACACAGTTTGTGAACACTCCCAGGGACGGTGATCCCACCACTGCCCTGGGCAGCCTGTTCCAATGCCTGAGCACCCTTCTGGGGAATAAATTCTTCCTAATATTGGATCTAAACCTTCCCTGGTACAGCTTGAGGCCATTTCCTCTTGTCCTATCACTTCAGAAGTACAGTAGCAGAAATATATTCTGCTAAAATGAAATGAATATACATTACTAATTCTGCATATACTGCATGTTGAAATTGCTACAGGAACATCCTTAGTGATATTAAAGTACCAAGTTTATCTCCGAGATGTAACTTCTGTGTTTAGCAGCCATCACCTGTGATGTTGCTATCACTCTTCGGCAGAAATAGAGACATACAACTTCCCCTTCTCTCCACTATAGGGAATGCAGCAAAAGAAAGGATGAAAAATGGCAATAAAGACACTGTTCTCCTCTTTACTGGTCCACCTCCCTTCACTGTCAGCAACCTTAACTTTCATCTGATACACATGAAAAACTGAAGACACTAAACACAGGAAGGACCAATTCCCTTCCCCAATCAACCTGCAATGTCCTGACGCTCTGCACTGGAAGAAAGCCTTGCCCAGGCACAAGGTTCAGCAATCAAGTTCCAAACCAACTTCTGGCCAAACTGCTGCCGACTTCAGTCTCAGCAGTGAAGATCACACAAGGACAAAGGCTGCTCACAGCCCATGCAGCCAAGCAGGCATCACCGAGAGACAGACCAGGCAGTTCCTAGTGCAGCAGCAAGGTCAGCACATCATGGTTAAGCACTGCTGTTTGGACAACACAGTTTGTAATCAAGTTGCCTGTGAGACAGAAATCCCCTCTCCTGCTGGCAGAAGTAGCACAGGGATGGCTCTTGCTCTGGTGGAGGATGACAGCAGCACCAAGGAGGTAAGTGAGCAGAAAGGTAGCGTAGAGGCGGGACAGAACAAACTCACGCATACCTTTGCAAACCAGATCAAGTTTGATGCTGTACTGAAAGGCAAAGAAACTCTCAGTGAAGTGCAGAGGGCTTTGGAATCATAGAATAGTTAGAGTTGGAAAGGACCTTAAGATCATCCAGTTCCAACCCCCCTGCCATGGGCAGGGACGCCTCACACTAAACCATGTCACCCAAGGCTCCATCCAACCTGGCCTTGAGCACCACCAGGGATGGAGCACTCACAACCTCCCTGGCCAACCCATTCCAGTGCCTCACCACCCTCACAGGAAAGAATTTCTTCCTTATAGCCAATCTAAACCTCCCCTGTTTAAGTTTGAATCCGTTCCCCCTTGTCCTGTCACTACAGTCCCTAATGAAGAGTCCCTCCCCATCATGCCTGTAGGCCCCCTTCAGATACTGGAAGGCTGCTATGAGGTCTCCACGCAGCCTTCTCTTCCCCAGGCTGAACAGCCCCAGCTCTCTCAGTTGACATGATCTATCTTTTCAGCTTACCCAGCTGACAAGAAATAAGATCAAACTGTTCATCTCCTGCAGAAATTAAGTGAAATTGCAGTGTTCAGAAGCATTTCAGTTGGATTAAGAGTAAATGAATGAAGCCAGGTGATTAACAGTAAGTTGCATTAGGCACTGAGATGTTTAAATGAACACTAAGAAGAAGCACTTGCATTTCAGTTGGGAAAACCAAAATGATTAAACACCACTAGTCCCATTGTGTAGTGCAGCACAGCCGACAGTACTGGAACAGCAGGCCACAGATGGAGACTGTGCTAGGACTAACCTGTACCAAACATCACAGAGTTACTTCCTAGCCAACACAATGTAGCTTAGCTTTTCCCTGAAAAAAAAACCACATTAACATGGTCTAAGAAATTCACCTTCAGGGCACTTTCCTGAGTGTTTCTCCCCATACACTGGGTGACGTTAAGAACACAGGGTTCAACAGGTTCTCTTGGGTCGTGAAATCCCATTTCCTGCTACAACACATCAGGACATCAGGTATTTAACTCTAAAACTTCTACCTTTCCACATCCACCCCAGCAGCATGCAAGTCCTAGAGTAGTGGGAGGGAAGTGAAGGAGAGAAGGCAGAACTGGAAGAGTGGAAGAAGAATGACAATGACATTGGAAGACACCAAAAGAAGTGTACGGAAGGAGAGCAAGCAAGAAGAAAAGACAACCTACCACTAACTGCATTAAAAGACACAATAATGTCCCTGAAAACAAAAAATAAACCACAGGTGAATAAATAATGCTGTGGAGGTCCCTCCCATTAGCTCCTTCTGGGGCTGTCGTCTGCAGAATCTCAATACTTTCCCTTGGGCCAGAGGCATGGAAACCACCAAGGGGTTGGAAGACAGCAATTTATTCCTCAGAAAATCTCAAAATTTATGGGATTTCCATTAATTTCCTCCAGAAAACTTTGGGTTTTGGTTCCAATTCCAATATGGAAGGTGGGGAATAACTGAATATGGAAAGGAAGAAAGGTGTTTTAAAAAGAAACACGGGAGACAGTGAAAACCCTTTTTTAACGGAAAGGAACTTAATTTGTGAAAACAATAGGAGAGGATCTTCCCTGTAACCCAAAGCACACCCCCTAAAGATCTGTCCTCCAGGCACAGTGAAGCAGCAGCCTTTTTTCAGCACGGCAGCAGAGCAGATGCCAAGCCTGTTCTGATACTGTAATCACCCTGCTAACCACAAATCCCTATGACATCCCTTAGCTACACAACTCTTTTATTTGGTTTTGTTTTAAGAAGCTTTAGAAATAAAGACCTTTTCCATTTAGTGCACGGTATTTTAGTTTAACTGATGAGTCTGGTATTGTAATTCCTATACTCATTAACGCAGCCTACATTCAAAACCAAAACCTGCTCTAGAAGCCATGGTTCCTCTCTATCTAGGAGCAGCATTTAACACAAGAATGCTAGAAGAATAAATTTAAACCTCTCTGTGTTTATTAGAACACCTAATGAGAAAATTGCCTAGGGCAGTAAAGGGTAACATTATTCTTGATAAAGATAGCAGAGCCCCTTTGTAAACACAATAAATGGTATTTTAGTTACTCTGGCCCTGAAACAAAGAACCAGCATGTTGTTCATTCACAAGGAAAAGTGATAGGATTTGTATGTTCCGCAAGTGCCTGAATGATGTATTTATCCCACGTTAGTGCAAAGCTGTACAGAACAGGACCCTCTTCTCGCCGAGGTCAGGACAGCTTTTGACTCAAATGGCAGCAAATTAAACTCCGCCACCTCTAAGCTGATAAACCAGGCAAGAGGACCTATTGTGGCCAGAGCTTTAGGAGTAAAAAGAAACCAAAAAAACCATCAACCTGGCTTGAAAAACACATGAGCGAAGCTCCATGTTGTACGATAGCTGCATGTCTCATCAGAAAGGAGACGTGTGCCACCATGGCTAGGAAGAACAGCTATTCCTATTCAGCCAGGCTTACTCCCTGGCACTGTTTTTATTTCTCTCAACTCAACCTCAAAGAGTCAACATGAAAGTCATGCTGATTTCAACCAGGGTTACTGCTGGAACTGCCAAAACCAGAAGGGAATAGCCGCTCCCCTGTGTCTTTAATCAGCTTAGAAACAAAGCAGAGGAGTATTTTCTCACTGTCTTGCATCACTGAACAAACAGTAGCACTTTCATCCCAAAACAAATGATGTTTCAGGAAACTACTCAGTCACCAGGGCAATGGGAAGAAATAATCACCAAGCTGCTCCTCAGTCTGTCAGTAGAGCTGGTAGCATCACATTTAGGTTCCACCACACCAGTGCCTCAGGCACAGACACACCTCATACACTTGACCTTATGCCAGCACCCACTCCTAGGCAAACCATTCAATATTGCATGATGGCTCTTTGTAATTTATGCACGCTGATAGATCTACTGCCATTACTGCCATTCAGACTACTGCAGGCAGCAACTGGAACCACTGAGCCCTGACTAGGACTTTGATCTGCTATTCCTTTTGTACAGGACTTTTTACAGCAAAAACTATTCTAACCAGTATGGCACACACAGGCAGTAACAGCAGAGCAAGCTCTAAGGAACATTTGTATGATCCTGAACTAAGACATCTATTTCACCATGCTGAGTTTAACACATTGCTTTTCACCTATCAAATTAAGCAAGGGCAAGGCACTTTCCCATATTCAGAGTGGTGGAGCAAAATTATGCATTCAGAGCTAATTATCTGCTACACTAAACCCTGTCATTATACATGTTGAATAAGGAGAATGCAAAATGTAGCTCCCAGGCATATAAGACACAGGGATCGTGAAAGACACAAACTTCCCCTAAACAACTGCAATGCTTAAGACACCAGCTCCAGCATGTGGGCAAAACACTGGTGTATGGCAAGGACAATGCAATGCTGACCCATTTTGGTTTCATGGCTGGTGCTGAGGTGTGTTGGCAGATGTGGGTGCCTGTCCCCTCCAATTCCAGGTGCTCTCTTAACATAAGTGTAACTTGCAAAGCATCCTGCAAGGCACTATGGCAGGCAGTTACTTTTTTCTCCTCTGTTTTCCTCATTATACACATTTTTTGTTAGTCCACAGGAACCATAACATTTTTAAAGCCATGGAGACCATGCAACCCCAAACTTGCAGAGAGACTAACTCTGGTACATACCAGGAACAACCAGCAGTACCTAGTCTGGTTCCCAGCCACCCTACCAAGGTATCAGGAGCATCCCTGCAACCTCTGGAAGCAGCCTGCCAGTGGCTGCCTCTCCTCTGCTGCAAGGCCTGGCAGGGCTACAGAGAGCTTTGCTGGGGGCAGCAGACAAGGAAAAACGCTTTCTCCTAGCACAAATACAGCTGTTTCCACAGATGCATGCTTTTGTTTCAGACCAGGTGAAATCCAGCTGTTCCTTCACACGCTGCCGCTGCTTTTGGTAGCTAAGGCCAGGAATCTTGAGAAAAGAGTGATTCTTTTATGACCTGGAAAAGTTGGTCAGGAAATGATGCCAGCACCAGGCTTCCTCCATAGACTTGTCAGTCATGACTGGCAAGGAGTAAGTGAGAACGATAGAACTCAAGAAAGCCCCACAACCAGGTGGGGATGTGGAAGTATGGGATTACCCCATCACCATTACTGGGGAATCCCTATTTACCAGGAAAATGAGTTCTGGTAGATGATGTTGCTGTGGCTCCTTCTGGTAGCTGATGCGATCAGGCTCCCTGCTGTTACACCCCAAGCTTCCCCAGCCAGTTGACAGCCAGCACCACTCCTCCCCTGGCAGAAGTGAGAGCAGGCAGGTCCAGCAGCATAGACAGCCTGCACCCTTCCCACAAGGAAGCTGTGGGAAAGCTACAACCAAGCTTTCAGGCACCCCAAGTTTTCTCTGCCCTTTCGGTCTGTACCCAGGCACCAGCCAGTGTGCTTCTCCAGCACATCGGAGCCCATGACAAGCATCCCGATGACTCTCACACATCCTGCTGCAGGCTTCTTCAAAATGCTTCCCTGGAAGTTTGCCCAACTTGAATGCAGCAATTGCAGTTCCCACTGTTTAACCAGGACTGGCACCAGGCTAAAACTGGAGGTAAACTTCAGGGTAACAATAACAAACAGTGTCCTTCAGGGAGATGAAGCTGATCTCCAAAACTCGTTTCATCCAAAGCAATGTCATTATGACAAGTGATTAATAACAGCCCAAAAGGATGCTGTACCTCCTAAAGGATGCCTTTTTAAGTCAAAAAACCCCTGAAGAATGTCTGCTTCTCTGTCACAGCAAGTACGTACTTGATTAAAAAGTGGACCAACCAGCGGGACACCAGAATTGTTTGCTCCGTCTTGGTTTGTGCTGTGGGTCCAAACAGCTACAGACAATGCAATTACAGATGGTCCACAGGGAAACAGGCACTGCACAGAGGTAAAACTGCCAAGTAGCAAAAGTAGCCAAGTTCCATTAATCACTGACAAAGCATCTTGATGCTAAATCCTTCTCATTCATCTTTCCCTGAGCTTTTCACTTTGCAGCTTATTACAAACAGAGCTTGGCTCCAGAACCTCACACCCCCACGCCCCCAAAAGCCCATTTTTCAAACTGTCATCCCTAGCAGCCCTGTGCTCTCCTGACCATCCACAAACCTTCCTCTGTATTTACATTACGTACATTAAGAGCATTTGAAGTTATTCTTCCAGCCCAACAAATGAGCACTCACAGCAATTCGGATGCTGGCTCTGTCTCTCTGTGGCAGGCAGATGCTACTGTGCTCATACAAGTGAGAGCTATTTTTATTGCAGCATGCAAGCAGGCAAAGGCTTTTAGAACAAGCAGACACTATAGGGTATTTTGCTCCTCTCTGCTGCTCAGGAGAAGGAGCCTCTCATTCCTTGGGGGAACAGCACAGGGAGCATACCTGGGGAGATGCAATGCCAAAGGACAGCTGCCTTTCAATGGTGTTCAAACGAGAAGTATGTATTCCTTATTACAGCTGGAAAGGCTGGTCAGACTGCACAGGTTGTACATTTCACTGCACTAGAAAGCAGTAAAGGGTGGCAGGATCCTCTGCTTATATTAAAATGTTAGCTACCCTGTGGATCACCTGCAATTATCTCATGACTCACCTTCTAGTGGCAGTCTGAATTTTGAACAATTACGTATTTTAAACTAAGAAGGTAATAAACCTTTGGTTTTCCATAGAGGACTATCATCTCAACAAAGGCTTGAGAGGTTTTTGTCTCTTCCTTTGACTCCCCATCACTTTATTTGTACCATGCTTTTCCTTAGATCTTACACACATTAGAAAATACAGCAAGCACTTAATTCTCTTTGTTCCTCTACCCAGCCCACTTGATACTCCTCTCTGCCTTTTCTGCGTCCATTGGCACACAGCAACACAGCCCGGCTCTCCCAGGTTTCCACAAAAGTGACTGCAGTTTAACATACAAAATCTTCTGTGGACCCTTTTCAACCTCAGCTCAGGAACGCTCAGACCATTCCTCCACCTACTCGAGTTTTTTTATGTCTGCAAAATGCTCAGCAATTACTTATGTGCATAAGCACTGCACAGTTAAACATTTACAGATTAGACACTAGGAAGAAATCCCTTGTTATAAGGGTGGTGAGACTCTGGCACAGGGTTCCCAGAGAAGCTGTGGCTGCCCCAGTCCTAACAGTGTTCAAGGCCAGGTTGGACGGGGCTTGGAGCACCCTGCTCTAGTGGAAGGTGCGCCTGCCCATGGCAGGGGGCTGGTACTGGCTGAGCTTTAAGGTCCCTTCCAACCAAAACCATTCTGTGACTCTGTGATTTCACAGAGTTTTAAGCAGTCACTACAGTGAGTGGGGAGCTGGAAAGACTCAAGGATGGGATACAAATACCTCTCAGCCCAGATCCCTGGGACAGATACAGAAGGCATTCAGCAGCTGCTCCTTAAAGAGTATGAAGACAACCCAACTGATTTATATAATAAAAGCTCCTGCAACTATAGCACTGCTCTATCAGCTAAGCCATGCAGAGATGGTTCTCTCATCACTTGGGCTCCCCATCACCATGTCATCCCTCAACTCCACCTGCAGTTTTTACTGTATTACTGTTATTGAATTAACTGGCAGAACCCAACTATAGCCAAAGATGGTAGGTATCTGAGTTGCCAGGTAAAGTAAGACTGCAGGCCAGATGTGTATCTGTTCACTGGAAGTGCCTGCACCATTCACAACAGATAGACACGGCAAAAATGCTATTTTTTTACCTCTGGTAAAGCTTCCTGTTGACATTAGATAGATCAGGCTAGATATGTCCTTGGAGTAACTCTGATTTGCACAAACAAATTGAGCTACAGACTGACTGACTATTATCATCAAATTACCATCATTTTTAGCTATTCTTCTGCTTACCCTCCTCCAGAGACTTCAGCTCCGTGGTAGAGAAGGCTGTGAGAGCTGGGAGAACATGAAGTGTCTTACAACACATCTGTATGTGCATTTTCCTGGTGAAAAAGGCTTAAATGCTGGCAGTAATGTCATAAAAATTAGCAGGGACTGAGCACAGGACAGTTCAAAACAAAAGACATATTTATGTGCCAGTGTTCAGAGGTTAACAGGATGCTGAAAGCCCATCATTTTCTTGCCATTCAAATGGAAGCCTCAGCTGTGCAAATTCAAAATTAGCAGACTGTAGGAACTGCAGGTAAGAGAGTCACTGTACCTTGGTTTCCAACTCAGGGCTCTGTAAGCCCAAACTCAGTAAAGTACTTGTACACTCAGCATCTTGCAGTTCAGTAGACCGCTTGCTCTCCTAAAACTTAGTGCTTTCCCAGAAACAGCCTCTAACTTCCAGAGCAAAGGGGGAGCAAATCTGCTCAACCAGATCCATAGAGACCAAAAACTTCCTGGTTTTATCAGGGAAAGATTCTCCAATAAAGACACTAAAAGAGGCAGCAGAACTTCCCTTTTGAGGACTTCTTCACATTCCCTGATGCAGAAGTCATTGCCCTGGTAGAACAGCTCACTTCAAAGCCTGCATAAGTCCAGAGGGACTTAGGTTGTTCTAGTTCCGAGTGACTTCTGTACTCAGCCCAAATTCAGCAACGCACAAAAACCTCTTAAAATAATCACTGCATCTTTATAAGTTTTCTTCCAGGCTGAAATTCAACATAAGGCCTTTTAGTTGCTCTCAGAACAAACACCGCAGGGCACAGCCCAGTGGTCCTCTGCTAAAAAGTCCAGCTGCAGATGCTCCCCAGGCATTTTGACAACTGAACCATTCTGTTGGGCTCTAAAGAGACACTTCATATACTAAATGCCTGTGCATTCATGATGCTAAGTATTTAACCAGGCTGGAGCTTCAATGCATGTAGTAACAAGCTGTAAAAACATGTCAGCAGAATTTCAGCTGAAGTTGCCAAGTGTCAAAATAGGGATAGCATTTAAGCATTTGCAAATGCTGCTTATGATACAGCAGCACAAGGCAAATACACCACCATTAGCATTTCAAAAATAGTTTCTGAATGGAAGGAAGCTTTAAAAATAACTATGTTTTCTCCTGGCATCCCTATGCTAATAGAGTCTACTTCTAATTAAGAAAGTCTGTTGCATGCAAGGCACAAGGCATCACCATCTCCTTATGCAATTTAAGTTCCTCCAGCAAAGCAAATCAGACCAGGGTCCACCTCTCACTTCTCCCCAGCAAACCTGGGAGGTTTTGTGCACAGACTGGTGCCTCATGCTGCTCCAGATGTCCACATTCCACTCACAGGTGACAGTAAGCTTGTGGCAATCCCTCTGAGAGCACTCGTTCAAGTAAACTCCATCGCACTGCTGAGGAACATGATTAAGTTCTCTGAGCCAGAGAGAAATAGATTTATTTATCCAATTGTCACACAATCACTGCTTGTGCCATCACTAGCACCACAGCAGACAGTAAAGTATTAAAACAACAAGAATCAGCATAAAACTATGAGATAGAGAAAAGAAAAAGTGAGATTTCTGCTGAAAATAATGACAGTACCATAATGTATAACTGCAGAGAGCCTGTGTGACAGGCCCTCCTTACACCCATAAGATGCTTGGCTGTAAAGACCATTTTATGCATGTGTTGAAAAACACACTGAGCTGTTTAATCTCCCTTTCAGTACACTGGTCTTCTCCTTTTCCTCTCATCATCTTCTCAGGTGTCCAAACCCAGGTCTATGGTTTGTAAACACTGCTAACTAATTACAGAATTAGCTACCTGGAAATCTCATTAGCTGAGATAGAGAAAGCATTGCTAAAATAGATAAAGATGTTTCATTTTGTTTCTATTAGCCAAAAGGACAGAGCAAACTGCTGAGAAGGTCTAAAATTACACACTTAACATGAAGCAACACTGAACCTGAGTACAGCACTGAAACAAAACCCCTGGACAAACAACACCCCTGAAAGTAAGGTCCTCTGGAAAGCGAGTTATTAACCTGACATTTAATCCATTTGGTTCAGTACAGTTTCAGTGGTAAATATACTCTTCCACTGCTTTCATTCAGGATTTCTATAGACTTTACTCATTTTCCCTAACACATACTTGCTATAGTTTAGAGGATTCCATCCTACTATATAGCTTTTCACTTCCCAGCTCAAAACAGACAGATAGAAGAACTGTGTTGGGCCACTGGCAGTGAAGAGACTGCAAATTCCCAAGTATTTTGGAGCTAGTTATTTCACAAGATTTCTATGCAAGAGATGTCATTTAGTGTGGTAGTGCTAACAACAGTGCCATGAGGAACCAGTTAGGAGGACTTCAGTATTTCAGCCTCTGTTCATGTCATGATAGGCCAAGAGTTATAAAAGTGCTTAGCACTTCCAGGCAGCTCCCAGATATGATTCACCCCCACAGTTGGCCTAATCTCAAGCTTGATCTCAAATCCATCAGATCACAAAGTGAGATGGGAGAAGGAAGTATTTTCCCCCCACCATCTGAAGGCAACCAGCAGAAAAGGCAGGAGACTCTACTGTAATCCCAGAATTAAGACGTGACAAGACACAGCTCTTCCATGCTACCATTCACCAATTAGCACTACAAGACACTGTACCTAGTTTTAGCTTTAAGGCTTCTCATAACAATGTGTTTAGGCACATCCTTACACATTTAAAGAAGTGGGTTAAATTAACATAAGCTGATTAAAGTTCCTTAGCTTCAAAAGTGACAGGCAAGTTGGGGTTCATTTTAAGATACCCTCCCTACCACACCCTGGATGGGCCTGATTTTCATGACATTCCATCTCTCCAGGAGATCCATTCCTGCCATGACTCAAACCAGCCAGCCAGAGCTGCAGGTCACACTGGAGAGCATGGGATGCACTATGCCAAGCAGCATGTGCTCATCTTCAAATCCCAATCAGCTCGTTTCCTTCTCAACTGTGTGGCTCTGAGCATGGAAGCTAGCTCGAGGCACCATACAAGCCTACTTTGTGCTCCAGACCATGGCATCCAGAGAGCTATCCTCCTCTTTTTGCTGAGCACAGATACTAAATCCTCAGTGTCCACCAAAGGCTGCAGCCTTTCACAGCATACACCTCATGGGAAAACGATCATAGAATCATAGAATCATAGAATAGTTAGGGTTGGAAAGGACCTTAAGATCATCCAGTTCCAACCCCCCTGCCATGGGCAGGGACACCTCACACTAAACCATGTCACCCAAGGCTTCATCCAACCTGGCCTTGAACACCACCAGGGATGGAGCACTCACAACCTCCCTGGCCAACCCATTGCAGTGCCTCACCACCCTCACAGGGAAGAATTTCTTCCTTATAGCAAATCTAAATCTCTTCTGTTTAAGTCTGAACCCATTCCCTCTTGTCCCGTCACTACAGTCCCTAATGAAGAGCCCCTCCCCAGCATCCCTATAGGCCCCCTTCAGATACTGGAAGGCTGCTATGAAAACTATGCCCTGACACAGAGCATCTCCAGGTATCAGAGCCCAAAGAGCACTCACCCTGCCAAAAGTACACTTCTCACCACTGCTAAAGCAACTGGCTGTATAGATTTGAAACCCTAAGGTTTTACACTACATCACCTGCCGACAGTAAACACTCCCAAAAACAGTCCTAAGAAATGTAAGGAGGAAGACATGTACTTAGTCAAATCATGTGGGCAGACTGCACAGACACAGAGAGATAAGGATAACTTATATGCTGTGTACACCAGGGAAACACCTCTGGGCAAGGGCACCATTAAAGCACTTCTGGCCGGAGCATTCAGCTGCAAGCTAGTGTGTCTTGTATCAGTTCAGGTAATGAAGAAATCTACACCAGGGCCAAGATAACTCTGTTTTTAACATGAAAGCACAGCTCCACTCTAGCTAAACTTTTTATTTGTTAGTTTTACCAGTCAAAACACATAAAAAAGAAAATTATTACATATGTAACCAACAGCTGCAATACAGCAAATTCAATACAGCAAGGGACTGTACATCCACTACATAACCAGACCCATACACTCAAACTGCTGTAAGAAATACATTAGCACATACTGCTAGCTTTCTATTTCACTCATAAACCAGGAAACTGTCATTAATTTCAGAGACCTGCAATGCTCTTCAGTTCTGAGCTTCCCCAGACTTTGGAGGCTCTGAAATGTTGGGAGAGAAGGAAAGGCTTTATTCTCTCCAAGCTCTGAACAGATGACGATGCCTGACAGGAGAGGTCTCAGTGTAGAGGCAGAGGGTGCAATTCCAGGGCTAACTTAAACTGGAACTGAGCCTGAACTCCTCTGACATAGGGTGTTCTCATGCTTGTATCTCCCCAGCCGCACTCTTGTGTCACCAGTGCAACCCTACAGCAATACAGTGAAGCAGGGAACCAGCTGAAAGCTCATCTTTGGCAGTTTAGTGTGTGCTAAAATATATGCAATTATTGATGGTGCAAACTTGTACATAAGAGTCAGCAACATCCCTGAAGAAGTATGAGGGGACACTTTACCCCAAAGACCAACAAAACTGCTTGAGGAGTTACAGAAATTGTTCATCCATATTTGAATTACCTTCCTTCTTATGCAGACTCACAAAACACATTGCCAGTATTTATCAATACACTCCATCCCTAAAGGAGCCAAATGTTGCTATTGCCATCTTTCAGGAGTGGTGCTAAGGACTAGAAAAGTAATTCTGCACAGCACTTGGAGCTGTGTCTTTCATTTCACCAGAGCCTGTAGGCAAAGTAAAGGAAGAAGGATCTGCAATGTTACAACACAGAACATGTGTAACACTATGTAATATTTGTGTCATGCTGTGCAACTATATATGTCTTAATTATAAATACTGCTACAAAGTGTTCTATAGAAACATTAAATTGGTACCCTCAACCAAACCCCATCACAGGCTAGGGAAGAAGGCAGTGAGGACAGCAGAGAGGATTTCTATGGAAAATGCCATCCATAAAGGTAGAACCTATTCTGAATCCAATGAAGACTTTCTTCCCCTTCTCTGCAGCCTCTCCTCTGGCTGGGTCCAGCACAACCCATCACCCCTCAGCTCCCAGCCAACCTGCCAAACAGAGCACAGGCTCCCTCCCTTCAGCAGTAAGAGGCAGGTGATGGGGGCTTCCTGCACCCCTGCCCACCCCAGGCCTCTATGTGCAGCAGTGGATGTGCAGCATCAAGAGAGACAGCCCGGTACAACAGTTGAGATTCAATGCGAGGATTACGGTGCCACTTTCCTGTCTGGCCTTTAAAGGTCCCCAGACAAAATCTGTACCAGTGCTGAACTGAGCCTCATAAATGTAACTGCTGAATGCATTTTACGGACATAATTCCCAGGGTCTTTGAAAACAATGCATTCTGTTAAAATAGCATCCGAACCAAACAGCTCTTCAACCACCCCACAAAGCCCTGTTTGGTGAGCCACATTCCAGGAAGCACAGCTCAGTATGATTTTATCTCTGTGCCGTCAGGCCCCTTGTGCCTTTTGTTGAGAAACTAATACAGCTCCACTACAGGGGAGGAAATAGTTCTCTCTGAAAGCATGCAGCCAGGAAAAAAACACAACAAACCTGAGTCAGTGTTAAAAGAAGAGCCACCATACCAAGTTTCTCCGGTGTCATGCTTTCTGTTTTCTCCCTTCAATGAACTAAATGCTCCCCTCCCAGAACTGAGCCTTTTTTTTCAGGCCACTTGTAGTGACCAAAACACTTGTAATGGTAAGGCAAAAACCACAATATGCTTTGTTCAAATGCATCCTCTTCAGCCTCCAATATATGTGTATTGCTCAGCTTGCTTTTAAGTCATTAGTCATGACAATCATCACACCGAAGTCAGTGGGAGGCCTCACAAGAGAAGGATTTCTCCAGAGGGCAGGATGCTTACACCTCAGGATGAATTTCGTTTTTCATGTCAGTGTAGGCCCACACAAGCAAACAGAGTATGTCCTTCTCTAATAACAATGCACACCCAGGAGGGAAAAAGTCAACAGCAAAGAAAAGGAAGTCCTACCTCAGCTTTTCAAGTACTCATAACCCTCTGCATGATCGCAACACAGCGGCCAAGGCAGGTTAAACAAAAGGTCCATGTACCTGCAATGCTTTCTTTGACAGCTGCTAACTAACACAGGAGACTTACAGGAGAGCATTAGGCAGTGGCCAGTGACATTCTGCTACAGGCTCTCTAGACAACTTACAGACACATGTGACAGAGACTCTGCTGCTGGGCCAGCAGCAGTATATTTGTGTTTAATAGCTCCAAATCAATTTTTATATGATTTTGCTGTTTTGGAACAAGCTCTGCTTTTGAAACTCCTACCAAAATATATTTGGCAATGTATTATTGCTTAAATGCTTACTGTATGAAAAAATGTATGCTCCTTGGTCCTGAAACTGCCACCTGAGGTACCTTAGCTTTATTATGAGCAAAAGTAAGTGGTTGTTTCCAATGTACTTCTTTCATGATGCTTACAGTATGTAGAGCTCTGCATCTGTAGTCTCTTTTCCAGGATGAAGAACCTTCCCCTTTTAAGTCTGTAGTTGTTTAGAAGTCACCCCATACCTAGGGCTGTTTCTGTCACCCCACACTGTGCCCTTCCAGTACCACTAAGACCAGGCTAAGATGAGGTGGCCAGCTATGGTCACAGACTAAATCACTGCTTAGGAAGACTTTAAAGCATAGTGAGGGTTAAACACTCACTCATATTCCTCAAAGCAACATTTAGCAAATGCCTTATGGCCATTACTAATAGCTGGAAGTCATCAGCATCCACCAGCACCTGAAGGCCACATTCCCCTTCCAATCTAAAGTTTCCCCTCAATTAATGATACCCACAATAATCCACCCTTTGAAATCTGTTTAATGATTTCTTAGAGGGCTACTGACTAAAGCTTCATTCCTGCAAAGAGGGTGCAGAATCAGAGCGTTTGTACATCTTATTACTTTAGTGCCCAATTCAGTTGCAATGACAGTGTGAAATGATCACTTTCTTTCTTCACTCCCTCTCTACTTAATTTTTAGATTTGATATCACTGAGCCCAGGAACTGCAGATTTAATTTGTCAGCCAGGCACCCACTGAGCTGCAACTGCATCCAAACCAGCCCACCAGCATGCTGGGCACTGCGTTCTCTTAAACCAAGACTGAAACCCCGTTGCTGTCGGTGTCATACAGTAGCCAAACCAGGTGATTGGGATGGGAAAAGCCTCCCAGACATCTCCTCACTGCTCTGCTGACTGGCACACATAGCTATTCTGGAGCAGGCACTGACATTCATTCTTCACGTGTCGCTAGCCAGCAGATTTACAAAAACCAGCCCAAAACACTTTCCCCAGAGTTTGTGCACAAAGTGAAGTGTTTCAACCCATGGAAGATGAGTCTGTTGAGCTAAAGAACAGTGTGTTTTGCGCTCCCTCACAGCTATTTTATTCACAAACACAGCCTGATGGTCAGCATCCCTTTGCAGCCATGGTGGGGAGCTGAAGCAATCCTTAACTCACCAGCTACTACTGCACTGCCAACCACTATCTTCAACACAGCGTGAGAGCATGCTGCTTGTGCTGCTGTGGTCTTCACAATTCAGTTCCTAAGGAATGGATGAAATCTGAAGCCCTTACACATTAGGATTGGCTTGCACAGTTCTCCATACTGTTGCATTTCCATATGGTACCTCAGTATTTCTCTCCCTCCATTTAGGTTTGCACTTCTGGCTTCACTTGCTGGATTGGTTGGAGCAGATTTTCTACAATAGCTCAAGCTAGACATAAAACCTGCTTGGTGAATATCACTACAGAACAATTACAGGATTTCTTGACTTATTTATATAAATAAGGGGATCTTACTTCCTTATAATATCACCTCGCTTTTGGCTGAATAAAAACAAAAGTGATTTACATCATTCTGTAAACTGAGATCCTCATTACTTGTCTGCACTTCCATATGCAAACTCTACCAACAAAACCCTGCACTATCAACAATAGGTAGGGGAAGACAGGACCTGGTCTCAGTGTTCATACGTACATGTTAACCAATTCATTTCAAAATGTCAGATATTAAATCCATTTAGCAGGTTAATTCACTACAATGTGAGTTTTCTGGATTTTGCTTTTAATCAGAAAGAAACAAATTACTAGTTCAAATGATTTAGACAAATCAAAGCATTTTATATAATAACTGTTTGGGGGGGGGGGTTTATCATGAAAGCATATAACCCTATCAAAACAAAAAGCCCAAGCTGACAAATTGACCAGTGGTTAAACCATACTAAGTAGGAATTATATTTTTAGCCTTTA
This sequence comes from Agapornis roseicollis, assembly GCA_002631895.1. Lineage (NCBI taxonomy): Eukaryota > Metazoa > Chordata > Aves > Psittaciformes > Psittacidae > Agapornis > Agapornis roseicollis. Next base: position 41,118 of record NDXB01008642.1, read on the forward strand.
ATACTTTTGAGTATTAACTTAATACAAAGCCCCCAAACAAATTGTCCCCTGTCAGCCTATAGCTAACATCAAAACTACCTGACCTAGGGCATCAGGTCAACTAACTAGGGCTATGCTTTTTGGGCCCCTTTTTAAACACTGAAGGGCCTGAGAGTCCAATAAGCCTTACAGAATCAACCCTGCTTTCCAAGTTTTGTTAAAAACCAACATTACTGTTTCAGAGAGTGCTGCAGCCAGCTTCCTGAGCAGTCCTTGGAGTTACTCCTCAGCAGTGGAGGCTTTCAAAACACCTGAGCAGATACTGCCTTACCACCTCTGCTCCCACACAGAACCACCTTCCCTTTCCACACACCCCAGCACACAAGAGGAGACATCCTGCTCTTCAGCATGCATGCCCAACCCCAGAAAAATCACTGCTGCTTCTGTACCATCATTATTATTGCATAATTATACCAAGCATCTCCCTGTCCTGGGTTCAGCAGTAGCAGTCATTTTTCTCCTTCTTAGTAGCTGGGGCAGTGCTGTGGTTTTGACTTTCAGCCTGGGAACAGTGCTGATAACACCGATGTTTTTAGTTGCTGCTCAGTAATGTTTACTCTGACCAAGGACTTTGTGAGTCACATGCTCTGCCAGGGAGGAGGGGAGGCCGGGAGGAAGCAGAGACAGGGCACCTGACCCAAACTGACCAAAGAGGTATTCCATATCACAGCATGTCATGCCCAGTATACAAACTGGAGCAGTTACCCAGAAGAGTGAGATCACTGCTCGGGTCGGGTTGGGTATCGGTTGGTGGGTGGTGAGCAGTTTTATTCTCTTCCCTTGTTATTTCCCTTACCATTATTATCATTGGTGGTAGCAGCAGTGATTTGTGTTATACCTTAGTTACTGGACTGTTCTTAACCCGTGGGAGTTATATTCATTTGATTCTCCTCCCCATCCCTCCGGGAGCTAGGGGGAGGACAGGGGGAAGTGAGAGAACGGCTGTGTGGTTTTCTGGATTGCCGGCTGGGCTTAAACCACGACACTCCCTCTGCATGATAATTAGCTTCCTGGAAATTGCCATATAGCTTGTTCTCTCCTGATATTGAGAGGCCTGTAACAAATCTTCATCTCCATTGTGTATTCACTTAAATATGCAGTTTTCAATATATAACTTCTATAAACACTACCTCACAGAAGCAGCTACTTATGTACTGGTACATTACCTTCTTGTGTAGGCACGTAAATATGTGAGTGCATATATAGTTCCATGCATACACAAACACATGATTGTGGCTTCTCACATATGGATATGGAAGAGATTAACTCAACACTCATTAAATAAGGGACTGCTTTGAAGTACTTACAAACATACTTAGCATAATGCAGTTTGCATCCTGACTGGGGCTTCCAGAAACTACCAGAATATAAACAAATTATAAAGATAATGTTTCTAGAAATAACTGAGACTCCTGTTTTCTGCTTTGCACAGCACCAGTATCTTAACTCCATGACCTGACATCTACTTTTTCCCAAATGTGACATTCAATTAACATCCTTTCCACACATCGCTTTCTCTTGCCATCACATCCAAAAGTTGCTCTCTGCACAAGATAGTTTGAGTCTCTGTGTGTGCATGTATATACACATGTACCCTACAGAAGAATTTGCATGCATTATCAGGTAACACAATAAGGGACATTAAATCACCGCACTGCAATCACTGCACCTTTGCCAGGTCTATTTGTGCTGGCTTGCCTTGGCTGGGGTATCACAGCAAAGCTGACCTGGCACAAGACTGGAGACTGGTCTGCCCTGGGTGATGGGGGCCCTTGCCCAGCTAAGTGGGAGCTGACTGCCCAACTGTTTGGAGCTGCTTCTGCCTCCTCCCCTGGGTACAGCTGCACTAGCTACTACTATATATGCTCACAGATGTTGTTGCCTGATGTCTTTAATGGTCATCTGTTGTCTAAAAAAGTGTTTAGAAGGCATCTAGAAGGGGTAACAGATGACTTCCTGATAGTTTTACAGAGGCACAGGAATAGACAGTCAATAATGTATTGTATTTCAGACCCATCTTTTGCATCATGTAAGTAACAAGACTCCTTTCTTGTTCCAGAGAACTTCCAGTCTTTCTTCCACACTCCAAAGTAGCCAGGAGCATACAACTAAATTTCAAGAGTGGCAGCACAAACTCTCTAAATCATTGCACTAGCCTGTAAACATAGGGATATTTGTATGTGTCATTTCCATGATGGCAAAGCAGCCTGCAGCTACTGCAGCCACTACTGTGGCTTCTGATACTTCTTACTTTCCATCCTTATGTATTATTTTCCTTCCTCTCACACTATAACTCCCTGATGTGCTGGAGTAAAGCTGAAAACTAGACTGTATTTAATAAGCAAAACTGTGCTTGTTCTACTTACTTAGGCAGTTTCTCTGAACTCACTGACCATATTTGCATGAGTGCTCCTCATCTGGACTAGCTGGATGCTACAAACACCCTCATAAATAATTGATGTTTCATTAAAAACATATACTCTGGGAGCCATTCTGCACCTCGAGACCTTTCCTCTGCTTCTGTTCTCTTCTTTATTACTAAGGACATCTGTAGACAACGGGATCATTGCTTCTTAAGCAAATATCTGCTATTAAAAGCTATCTCCCAAGTGAGCCGAATCTTGCTTGCCTTGGTCACACAAACAGTGTTATTGCCTTCAACAGAACTATTTGTGTGAAGCAGACAGGACTTGACCTCTGCCAGTAACTACATGCCATGTCCCTGCAGGCTGCTTTTGATACTTGGGTGATCTCACGCATCCAAGTGCTAGTAGTGTAAGCAGAAAGACAGTAAAAGAACCCCAGTTCCTCCTATCTTATACAACCTAGAAGAGAACAGACAGTAAATCATAAGACTTTTTTCTTGCCAGTATGCTTCTATCACATCTTAGCACCTGTTTTGTGAAGATAAATTTCTTCCAATGTTGCTTTTCTTCCCAGTGCTTAAAATAGGAGAACACTACAAATTCAACCTTCTCATATTGGGCTGCTGATACTAGTTTGGGGCTAGTGAACAACAGTCATTGCTGTGCTGAGATGCTGCATGGGAAGTGAACGCAAAAGGGAAACTGCAAAGTGAGCCTGGCCATACCAGCTGGCAAAGCTGCATTCTTCTTAAGGGGTGTTACAAGAAACAAGCTTTACACCAACCCCTCGTGCCACTGTGCCTTGCACACATGCATGACTTCATACATAAAAGTAACACAGGGCAGTTTTTCTAATGTCTTAGTTCAAAACTACATATACACAACATCTTCTCTCTACAGCCAGCTCAGGATGCTGCAATGGACATGCTTGGGTAATATTCTTACAGCTTCCTTTGCATTTGTACAAGTGATAAGTGAAAAACCTAACGCTTACAAAGAGATTAACCACAGAACAGGCAGTGCCGAACAGCTCCTTTCAGCCATAAACCACAACACTGACAACTCAGCTGTAATGCCACATCCTGTTGGAGCTGGTCTCCCTCTCTATGTATGGTTTAGTTCAGGCCTGCTTTTTTGTGTAAGTAAATATTGGAAAACAGCCCACTGCTGCACAGATGGGTACATACAACATGGGGATACTCCACCTCTTAAAGTGCTGCTCTTGCACAGCTGATTCATTCAGAAATTATCCAAGGATTCAAATGCACTCCAGTCACAAGAGCTGGCTAATTCCTCAGAAAGAGACAGCAAATCCACTAAACAGCCCTGTTCAACCTTCCTGGGAAGGAGTGGATTTGCTGCTAATCCTTTTAAGACTCTCCTGCACACATTGGCTAGTCAGGACCAGTGCCATTACAATGAAAAATGTCACTAGTAAAACGTTCGTTGTTTTACTGATGATAATTGCTGTTCTGATACACAACAGAGACAAGAATTTTTCTGGGATTTTAAGCACTTTGGAGTTTAGCTACAGAAGTCAGTATTTACCCTAGAGCCTTTTTTTTTTTTTTTTTTTTTGTTGTCTAAAA